>OLMO02000009.1:21614443-21635801 GCA_900291935.2 Cassiopea xamachana | reverse complement strand
GAGCCTTCGCCTGTAGCGCACAATACAAAATACCAAAATACAAAATACGTAGCGATCTGGCCCTCTCCAGTATTTCGCAAGTACTGCGAGTCCAATCCTACAACCAAACGACGGTGCCTACGCGAAAATAGATTCAAGTGCTTTCACAAGTCACCTGAAATCTAGTCTTTACGTCCTACGTTAGTTCCTAACTTACAAATATAATATACAATTTCTGCATCTAAAATTACCAGTATTACAGAACGATATTAATTCCTATGAATAGAGACTAAAGACCAAAAAGAAACGCGACTTTTGTGCTGATAATGAAGAAATGTAGAAATTTACTGACTAATAAATTTCGCTTGTGAAATAGCCTTTTGAAAGTGCTTAATGTGTTTTGATTAAGAAAATTGTGTCGCTACTACATTTAATACAGAGCACGACTCTAGAAATAATATATATTATACACTAGCTTAACATAAAACGAAAATACTTCCGTATATAAAGATGTACAGGATAGAAGAAAACTAGATTGACTAACAATATGTTAAAGTTATACAGAAGAAGAGCGTAAGGTCAGAGGGTACATATGACGGAACTGTCAGCATGAATGGCTGGGGGCACTGCCCTTGCTTTTCACATAACAGTGGCGTCGAAACCGGGGGGGGGGGGCTGGAGACACTGCTTCTATCTTTTGCGTGAAATAGTGTGTTTCGCTTTATCTACATTTTGCTGCAGAAGGTACCATAAAAGACCTTCGATTCTCCGAAAAAAGACGTATATTCACCATCAGTAATCAATACTTCAATCATAGTATTGTTGTGCCTGCTAGCAGGGCCAAATTTTAGGACCGTTCGTGGAACTAAGACGAGACGCATTACCTTTCAAAGCAATGACATGATCATAAAAGCAGCCGGCAAGGTGGTTTGTCAGTACAGACCATTCAGAAAAGCTAGCGCAAGACTAACAAGCATAGTGGCGGCTACCGTATCGCTAGCACGCGCGGAAGACACCTTGTAAGATCATTACTTATGCTAAAACTCAGAAAACGGCTTTGAGAAACATAAACCATTTTCAAATCAATCACTCTGGTGCCCAGCCAAACACTAATGACATGTGTTCCGTAACCGAGGCTGTTTTAGCCCTAAGATGCAAAGATACATATCGATGACAATAGAATAAAACGCCTTCCTATGACATTCTACAACGTTAGACGATGTGGTTCCCTAAAGCAAAGGTTTGCAATCTAGCAAAGGCGTTCCCTCTTCTCTGTTCAGTCAATGATCAATTCTACCTGCTGTTGATATGTATAATTATTATTATCATTACTATTTTTAGATAAGACTATTCAAAAAGAATCATCATGAAAGCTGTGAATATCTCGATTAGATCTAGTTACTATATCTTCTGTCGTCAGAATAATAGCTATTTCTTCTTACTTTTTACAAATCTGTATGCCCTTTGCAAGCAAGAAAATTATACACTACCATGTATGTTGTGAGGTGTATGATTGTAATTAGTAATATATATTAGTAATATATATATATACATATATATATATATATATATATCTATATATATATATATATATATATATATATATATATATATATATATATATATATATATATATATATATATATATATATATTCAGAGAGAAGTTTCAAAAGAAACTAAAATAAAGTTACTAACACTAAACCATCCTATCACGATACTTCCTTGATCTAACTAATGAGTAAGATTTATTCATTACTCCGGGTTTTAAATTTGAAACCAATCCGAGTGACATGGATGCGTCGTTCAAAAAACTTATCTAAAGGTAATTGAGAGATGCATTCAAGGCTACGTTTTAAGGCTACGTTTTCCAACCTGGGGAGGAGGTTCCTCCATATGAGGGAACTTAAGATGCAGAGGAGGAAAGGAAAGCTAAAATCAATTGAAGAATATAACACTATCTTGGATTGTAAACTTGTATCTACTCAGGGACAAAATTTAAGGGGGGTATGGGGGTGAGTCAACCCCAACGTTGAAAATTCGCCATCTCGCAGGGGAAAAACGTAAGTACAATGTATTTCTACAGGGCAACTTACTGGACCCAGAGCCATTGGTCAACTACTGTTCCTAAACAAAAATGGTTTCAGACGAAACATATTCGCAGGGCAACCTCTGATACCCCAAAAATTTATTGAATTTACCCCCCTGTATCTACCGATACCAGCCAGCATTGATTCATACATATATAGTGTCAGTTTACTTTAGTAAATGGGGAATCTTGTTTAAGGTTGGTTTCTAGAAGGCTCAGGGAGCGGAGCTCCCCTTGTTAAAATTCTTGTTTACTTTGAGAGAGGGAGCTAAGCCACCCAACATTTTTTTCCTTTAATTTTGCTTTTCAAAGTTCATTGGCCTTGCTTCCAATCTTTTGCATTGTATTGCTATCATGAATTTCCTTACTGCTTTATGGCTATTGAGATTTTTCTAGATATTGGCTGTATCATATCGTAACTAGACTAATCTATTATGTTTACATATTAAAAAATATGGGAGTGGCTGCAAGTAGGCCTCACCCACTGTGTGAAATTGCACCTAGAATCTTCTTGTTAAAATTTTTAAAAATCACCCCTGATCTTCCTCACTAGTACGTCAAAGGAGAACAACAGGGAAAGGTTTGGAAGCACAAACTAACAGAATGAAGGATGATGTAGAGTAGATTAAAGGGCGCAATAGCGTCACTTGTTGCTGGCACTTAATTATTTCAGATTTCAGCATCTAGTAGTTTATATTTTAGCCATGAATATATTAGCCAACTAAAGAATTTACAACCATTGCTACATGCCTTTGGAGTATTTCACCAGTTACGCAACATCCTCCCACCTTCCCACCATTTTTGTAACGCTCCACTCGAACGATGCAAGACAGTATCAAATTACTAGCACGTGTCATTCCAGTGTCTGCCAAAGCTGGAAGATGGATTTCCCTGACAAATATCTCTTTTTCCTTGAAAGTGTTATCCAATAGAAGAAAAAGTATAGTAACTGAGTACCTCCCAACGACCCACCAGTCAAACTACCAAGCCATGCAAGGAAAACATTCCATTAGCAATTTTGATACATTTAAACTCTGGTACTTTTTGACCTTTCAATCATATATATTTCACAGACCCAATTGTGGCACAAGGATAAAAAATGACGATTAAAGTATGTTGCGCCATCCATGAATGTCATTGAAAAGGGTCAGATTGTCCTGAAGTTTCAAAAATGACCAAATTTCCCTGACATTTCCCTGACACTAATGAGTAAATGTATCTTTCTGACATTTCCTTTATTTTCCTGACATGGCAGACATCCTGCATCCCTAAGCACAGTGCATCGAATTTTACATCATCTGAACGACAAGGTTCTGGCAAGGATTTTCTGCTGATCCAAGAGTTCTTGGGAGAATCTAGCTATTGATCTACACAAATAAGGTAAATTGAAAGATCGATGCTACCTTGATTCACAAAATCAGGCAAACATATATTATTCTGAGCGCTATCATTTTCATAAACAATAAATCATCCTAAACTATCTTTGAATTTGCTTTAATTATTCCTAATGAATAATATTTGAATTTAGCTCATATCAGCCGTTTTTCAACATTTAACTCATTATGACTTTGAGGCTACACCCAACTATAATTGGGAAAAGATCCACCAACTCAGCATCTTATGAGAGCTTCTTCATAAGCAAGATGAAAACTGATGTTTAACTAACAGGTAAGTTGTGTGGCATAGTACAATATTCCCATTGCTTGAGATTTTACACTTTTCTAAGACTGGATCTCTCTTTCAGCAATTGTGTCATTCAAGTGAATGCTTCATTCCTGAACACGAAAGCTTTTCTAATCCAATGCTGCATCTCTGTCTCTATCAAGACACAAATCTCAATTTGAGGCTAGATCTCTTTCTAATGCGTTATTTCTCTGATGTAGCGTGACCGGGAAAGCTTCTGGCCTGTTCATGGGACTCTGTTCCCCTTCATGCTGTTGTAGAACGCGGTCTTCTGGTTTCCAACTTTGCATTGCTATATCTTCGTACTTGGGTGGAGGCTCAGCTATAGAAACGAGATTATCAGTTGATGTAATAGGGAATGACTGAACTGTATAACACTAAACGAGGCATACCGGAGCAGGGAAGGGGGCCTGGGTCCTATTGTATGATGTCATCTAATAGATTGCCTATCATATCTAAGATAAGAAGTACTCTGATGCTAAAAAGGAGGTTTTCTTGTAATCTAAAGGCGCGCTTGTAAACATTAAAGAGGCTCCACCACTGACCCAAATTGCCACACCCAACAGGAGCTTGCCACTCGTCCCCAGCCCCCTCACTCAAAAGCTTGCTCCAGCGTCCTGTAAACAACAGCATCTGCATGCAGTATTGCTTGCGCTGCCTTCAAGCACACTTAAGAGTGTCCATGAAGGTTAGCCTAGTGTTCCCCAGCCCCCAGGTCACAGACCGTTGCCGGTCCGTGGATCAACTTGTACCCGGCCGCTTAAGAAATATTTATGCTATTTGTCGTGCGAATCATGGTATCAGAACTTAGTACCATAGTGAATATATACACTCCAAAAATTTAACTTGAAATATGAACTTTTTACGCCCCCCCCCCATCGGGCTACGGCACTAATGTCGAGCGTTTAATGGCCTTAACAGGTTCTTAACAAGGTTGTACCTTTAACAAGACCAACGAAACCTTGCAGTGAAATCAAATATCCAATCCAAAAGACATTTTTTTAGGTTGATGCAGTCAAAGAGAATTGATAACAACAAGTAATTTTGTAAAATGTTAAACTCCTATTCTCTACTAAGAATTCTATGAGTAAGAAGATTGTATTAATTGGAGACAGTAAAATTCTATCTAAATGATGCTGAAGTTGCCGAGTGCTTTAATGAATATTTTTGTAATTTTACGGATAACCTTGACATAGATCCCATTTTTAAGGAGGTGCAAGAAGATTTGTCTGAGAAGCAGATGATTTTGAGAGCAATAAATAAATACAAAGATCACCCATCTATCAGGGTGATCAATCAACATGCATTGCCAAATGCTAAAGTTTTTCAATTTTTTTATGTAGACCCAACTGAGGTCATGAGGCAGAGAGATTTGCTTGGCACGACTAAATCCAATTGTGGTTGTATTCCACCTAGCACACTAAAAGTTATGCAAAAATTGGTTTGTCTCTAACTAACTGATTGCATAAATTCAGCAATTTATGACTACAATTTTCCTAGTGAGCTAAAGGCAGCTGAGCTTTGTCCTTTGTTCAAAAATGGTGATTCCAATCACAAGGGAAATTATAGGCTGATAAGTGTGCTGCCCGTAACCTCAAAAATCTATGAATGAATCCTAAAAGGACCAAATATACCTATATTTTAAAGATAAATTCTCGAGAATCCTATGCAGTTTCAGAGTACGCTATAGCATTCAACATGCTCTGATGAGACCAATTGAGAGCTAGCGGAAATGTTTGAATGCATCAGGCAAAGTAGGAGCAATCCTAATGGATCTATCCAAAGCATATGACTGTCTGCCTCATGACTTCATATTGCAAAATTTAAGGCATTTGGATTTGATTTTACTAGCCTTTGCTTATTGAGTAGCTATTTTGATTGCCGACATCAAAGGGTAAAAATTGGATCGCTTTTGAAGTACCGCAAGAAGAATGAAAATTGGTATCCCACAGGGATCAGTCCAAGGTCCTTTTCCTTTTAACATAATCATCATAATCATAAATGATTTATTTCTCATAAAATTAAGCTTTAAGATATGTAATTTTGCGGATGACAATACTATGTACTCATGTGGGAAAGATCTAAATGAAATAGTCGCTACTTTGGAAATTGATCTTAGTAACTATTGTGTGTCTTAGTAGGTTGCTTAAATGGTTTACAGAAAATGGTATGGTTGCAAGCCCAAAAGTTTCAGCTGACGTTTCTTGGATTGAATAAACAAAGAATACCGCATCTTAACATTGAAGGAAACAAAGTATCGCAACAGATTGTATTAAATTGCTTGGGGTTGAAATTGACAGCAAATTAAAGTTTGACAAACACGTTAAAACATTGTGTTCTGATAGCAACAGGAAAGCAAATGCCTTTTCTAGACTAAACACATGTATTTCCAGAGAACAGACAATACTAATTTGCAAAACGGTACACTTATCGAATTTAAATTATTGTCCTCTGATATGGCTATTCTGTAATAAAGGTGCAAACATAGATATCAACTGCACACATGTGAGCGCAGATAGAGATCAGCTGCACACATGTGAGTGCAGATAGAGACCGCACACATGTAGATCAAAGGCACTTAGCGGGTTGAGGGGCCAAGCGGCCCAGCCAGTTCCATTGGCTTTACTGAAGTTAAGTGTGGCTGTAGTGTGGCTGTGTACGGTCAGAAACTGAATGGGCGACCTCCAGATGAACGACCAAATCAGTTCACTCCACCCTCCTTAGGAAGGGACGCCTGGATGCGGCATGCCTAGTAGGCCTAAATTAGCTGAATAAGCTAGGTATAACAGCCTACTCAAAATAAAGTAAATAACAACAACAACACACAAATGTGTTCTTCGAATGCTCTATGAAGACTATGAACGACCCTTTGAGACATTTCCTACCCGCAGTGGTCGTCTTTGAATTCAAGTGAAAAACTTACAAAAATTAATAATAGAAATTTATAAGTCAGTAAATCATCTTAGTCCATCGCTTGTGTGGGAATTTCATGAAAAGAAGAATGTGGAGTAAATTCTAAGGACAAAAAACCTTTGCAAATTACCTGCAATAAGAAGTACAAGCTTTAGTCTGAAATAACAGTCTTTTAGGGGAAGTTTCCTCTGGAATACCCTAGATCGGAGATTTCAGCACAAGAATTCTTGACTACTCTTAAGAACACTATAGAGTCAGAATTCTTGAATAATAATCTTGTCATATGCTGTAAAACTTGAAAAGCGTAGACAGTTTATCAAAATTCCTACTCATGAACTTTCAAATCAACAGTATGAAGTCCATTGTATAAGAACCACCCCAATATCAGCTTCTTAGGAGTTCTTCCTTATGGGGTTAAAACAATGTAATTTCAACCTCAGGATTCTTACAAAAACAGATTCTTTTATGCGGGTTTCTACTGTAGCTTCTCTTGGAGGCAGGACCTTCCTTCGTTCTAAATCCGGGCAAGACTTCGATTTAAAACCACTAGCTGTTCATGTGATGCTTATAAAGTTGCGTTCTAGGATAACCTGCACTTGCTGAAGTTTTGTAAAAAGAAAATTGGCCATGTCATGTAGTTTCCTATTACCCAGCTGGCACCAAAGCCCCCCACTTTAGCCATCCCCATCAGATATCTATCTATTCACTGCTGGGTGGACAGTGAACGAGTGTTCAGCCTCAATTGGAACTCGTACAATGGACCTTACCGCTCAAACTGCTATCCCGCCCATAGATACAAATGCTAGATAGATCTCCTAGTGCATACCGAACTTCTCTTTGTACATATACCCTTTGACACCAAATAGTAGGGGGTTAGCATTTTTGCTAAAAAGGCATTAAATGGGGGTTGTTAATGGATGGAAGCAGGGTCCGTGGGACTACAGTACCCGCTTTTTGCCACACAATGGATAGCCTATGCTATCTAAGAAAAGATGTTTCTTGATACTGAAAAGGGTAGTTTTCTTGCAATCTAAAGGCGTACTTCTAAAAAGTTTAAGGGACCCCATCCCTGATCCCCACTGCAACGCCCCATAGGAGCTTGCCACTTGTCCCCAGCCCCCTCACTCAACATACGCTCCGATGTGTCTGAAATGGGGGTCAATGCTCTATAGTCAGCATATGGACCCATATATTTTAAAACTATTGCACTTAAATGTTAACATTATATAGAGAGAAGAAGATATAAATTCTCATCATGATACCAACAGTTTAGATAAACCTAATTGCTTCTAGAACATATCCATAAGTGTGTACTTGTATGTATAGCTCGCTTTGATTTAGTTTTTAATATTGAATTGCGTTCACAAAGGCAGTCTATTTTATTTACGTATCCTTATCTTATGTTACCTAGGCAACCTTCAATACTTAAAAATATTGAAGGACCAAATGATATGTGAACAAGGAAATAAAATCTACACTCACTTGGCTGTGAATTCCTCATAGTTTCAGCGTACGAAGGTGGGTTATCGAGAAAAGCTACAATCAAAGTGATAATTGGTTAGAAAGCAAGTAACGGCATGCTCAATTTTGTTTACTCAGAAAACTATCATAAATCCCTAGAAAGCGCGGTAATGTGAAGCTAAGATTATTACGCATTCACCCTTTGTTTAAACCCTGTCTATATCACCCTTTGTTTGCTAAAAAATGGTTCCCAACCTCTTTGGCTTACAACCTATCAACATAAAACTAGTTTAATGTTCTTTAGAATGATGCGCATGCGTATTTTTTCTAAGAAGTGTTGTTTCCATGCCTTACCGATGAGAACTTGGCCAAACGATCCAACATTGACTCAACATTAGACAACGATTGCTGGTGCAATGTCGGGGTGGTTGGCCAGAGCTTGAGAACCATGGGGGATAAGTTACTTGCAACCAACAATTTCAAAGCTCTTCCAACACAGTGTCAATAAATGGTGGGACAACAACTTTGAAGATGCAACTTAACCCAAAAACTTTTGCCTTAACGTTTGGTTGCTTGGCTTTGGCTTGACATAATATTCTGAAAGGAAGCATGCTCTAAAGCATTTGTTTTCGTGACTTTTGCATACTTTTGACTTACAAATCAAATATTTGCAATCCATTACAGGAATCTTGTTACTTCAATTAAATATCAACATCCTTCAACACTATGTTATGGAGCTGGAACAACACGCTTTCCCGGCTATTACGGTACCGCCGGCAAGGTAAAAATCTTATGTGAACATCGTGCCTGCGGCATCTATTGTATGCAAACCGTCATGTGACGATGGTTGATCAATAAATACTTAACAGTTTAACGGTCTCGTGTCATCTTTCGTGTGTTCCTAAAAATTAAGATGGCTGTAGCAGCTGCTAGGCAAGAAGAAATTGAAATAAAAAGCTATGTTGATACGAAGCATTGATGAGATGTATCCAGTACTACCCTGTAAGTTAGGATGGACAATCATGTCGTATGCTTTGCTGAAATATTGGAGAACCTACATATTTTTCTTTGTTTCAACTTTTATGAGGTTACACTCTGTTCATTTTATAAGAATACCTAATTTTTTTCTGAGCCTCAATATTCTTAAAAATTTTCTGTTTTGAGCCTCAGATTATTCTTAAATTATTCTTAAATTGTTCTTGCTCAACACAAGGTGTAAATTCGCCTTAAGATCAAAGAAACATATTAAATCATTTTTGATGTGTTGATTCACCATAAATTTCAACGAATTTTAAAACATATAGATATATCTAGCGTCAAAGTGACAAATGTTTTGTGCTGGGAGGAAACTCTTAATTAAATTTGATTCGACTATCAAAATATTTTAGTTTTGATGAAGGTTGAGCCTGGCAATATTCTTAAATTATTCTTAAATTTTAGCAATTTTGAGCCTCAATATTCTTATAGACTTTATTCTTATAAAAAAAAAGAGTGTAATTTTAGAAACGCGTAGTAGGTCAAAATTAATCCACAATGAGTTTCTAACAAAAGTTGCCTGTTAGAGCTGACGCCATATTTCTGCAGTGCTTCGGCTTCCCGCGAGAAAACAACAGAAAGCAACAACAACAATGATTCAATAATGAGTGCTTGACTACCGGCATGGTTACCGGCAAAAGAATGCATTTGTGAACATATCGCCTGAGGCAGCCTGCGGCACATATACCTGCAGCAGTCGCCGGCAATTACAGCTATATGTGAACTAGGCTTAAGGCTGATTTCCATTCACCAATTTCTGGCGCGCGCGACTTTTTGCGATCGACATTTTGAGAACACGTGGTGAATACCAAATTACACTTCAGCTACACCTACGCAAATGATGGCTTTGCAATGCAGTCATTTGCTGCTTTATAAAAATGTTTTTCAAGGGGGGAAACAAACTCCCTGCTGGCTCTTAGAGCTAAAATAACAGCTATTATTGTCAGAGTGGCTAGTGGCTTTTGCTTCTAAAATATCCTAATGTTTCTGACAGCAGATGGCAGAAACTAATTTCTCTGTTAATGTCCCTCCTACCTATCTTCCTTGATCACTATGTATATGATACTGTTCATGTGCAAAGCGAACTTCAAACCACATTATTCCTGGCCAAACTAGTCCACAGCTACGACGCCATTGTGCAATTTGTCACTTCCTAAAACTTCTATTCTTTTGATTGGCTACTACTGGCGATCTCTCAAAAAGTCGAACAAACTTCAACTTTTTCTGGCGATCGCACGATCATACTCACGTGCTTTTTTGTTGTAAGTACACATGCCTAGATCCACGATTAATCGCAAAAAGTCGCACCCGCGCCAGAAATTGGTGAATAGAAATCAGTTTTTAAACTTTGCAGTCCGTAGGACGATCAGTCCAATGTGCGCTGAGGATGTTCGCATCTTAGGTTAGATCGTGTTGTTTTTCTTACGCAACTTTTTGTAAAACTCAAACGATGTATTATTACATGCAAATAAAGCGTCATTCTTTTTATTTGGGACTCATCTTGCAGTTACTGATAATTTAGTTTAGCTGTTGTGAACCACTTTGAAAAGTCTGTTTCGATACGAGCTCTGTCAGTAGCTGTTTCGACAGGGTGGGGAGAAAACCTGAGCTAGACCATGGCCTTACCTAAAGCCTGATCTAAATTCACCTATTTTCATCAAATATTGATCCAAAAAGATTCTATTGTTGCCATAAGAAGCATGTCTTACCCTATGTTCCTACCTCGCTAAGGCATGCTTCTCATGGCAACAACAGAATCTTTTTTGTCTCAATATTTGATGGCCACCTCGGTAAGGCATATTTCTCATGGTTTTGATCAACTGCAGAATCACTTTTGATCTATATTTCATGAAACTAGGTGAATTTAAGGTAGGCAATAGGTAGATTTAAGGTTGGCCGTAGGGCCATGGCCTAGCCCAGGTTATCTCCACACCCGTTTCGACATCTCTGCGGCCCAGCCTTACTCATATTCTGCCTCCAACGGCCCCCCGGTAATTCCCCACTCATTTACCAACGCTTCATTTACTTTTGAGAAAGCAACAATTCTTAGGGCTGGAGCTGGCGAGTCGGCGCTCGTAGCTAAATGTTTGTTAAAAGGAAGTAATCAATTTCTGTAGCTACGATTTTCGTGATTTTGTGACTGTCTTTTGTTATTCAGTGGTCGATGCTCGTGATTTTGTACGATTTTTCCCCATAGCATAACCTGGTTGGGATACTGGACAGCCACGACCACGGCTGTCTTGGTACTCTTTTGACTACTTGTACGGAATAATAACAATGTTTACAACAAATTCAAAACAATGACAAAGAGAAGAATAAGATTCACGAGTGTAAAATGATTAATATTTCATTTACAAAAACAGTCCATGACCTGTTGTAACTGCTGTGCAACAGACAACGTCGCAATAGTACCTGGAAAACGACGAGCTGTACAGTTGGCAAAGGAGAACTTCCCACAAGTTACAAGCAGGCTTGCGCCGTAATTTTCCTTAAATTATTCTTGCATTCAGCCATTTTGAACTATAATATTTCTGTAGACTTGCATTCTCGTAAAAAAGTTTGCTAGATCGTGAAAAAGAAACAGTGACATAAAAACTTCAAGCATTTGAGCAAGAATGTCAACAGTAATTCAAATACTTACTATTATCACTAAAAAATATTGCATTGTTTCTGGAAACAGATCGGTTCTCTTCATCAGGTCCTATTTGCAGTCTTCTGCCATTTCTTGATTTCCTGGTCGAACATCGTAAAATTCCCATAACAGCAAAGGACGCCACAACTAATACTGGACAGGAAATTTTGAAATAATTGTTTGTTTGTCTATTCAATGATTTATTGCTCCTCTCAAAGAGGAATGAAGCAAATGTCCCTATGCAGCCAAAACATGCCACAAAGAAGCAGCAATAATAGATAGCTTTAACGCAGTCAGTTGCCATTACTGCCTCGTAACTTCATGCGCATGACGCACCAACTGCGCAAATCATTGCGTCCGCCAAGGCTGTTGAAAAATATTCAACCAATAACAGGCAACTCTGTTGTTGATTTGCAGCTTTGCAAGCTTCTGTGCAATAGCAGTTTCGCTTAACGGCAGTTTGCGAGTATCATTGATAAGCAAAGGACGCTAGAAGGAGGAAATATTCAAATCACAACAGCTTTACATAGATAATCAGACTGGAATATGAGAATTTCCTAGACAACGATTAGAAATGTTGAACAGAAACGATGTTCTTGCATGAATGCCGGTTCTTTAGTTGAATATCTGTCGCCGATGAAGTTTTCTGCTACATCAACTGAGCACCATTGTCTCCTCTAATCTCTCCCCAACTTCTCCTAGCAGGGGTTATCATTCGCACTACCATGAAAGTATTCACATGCAAATGAAAGCTTCCAATTTGCGCAAAGTCCTGTAGAATTAGTATGCAATCCAAAAATGTTTGCCAGCAGATAAATGCCTTACAATACTGTACAGTGCGAAGGATTTGCCTATCTCGTGTAATCACCGGCACCTGGTTTCACGACTGAGAGGTATAGATAAAAGTGTACCTGCCCATTCGCATCAATAAACCTGAAATATGATATGTGCTGAGCAATGAGGGGCGGGTTTTCAATTCACTGTAACATTTCATAAGCAACTGCAAGATATGCTGAATATTGACGCTGCGCAGTATGAAACTTAATCTAACAATGCCTCAATGTAATAAAAAGTCTTGATAAACCTCAAGTCTTTCATTATTCTTAAGTTATTTTTCAATTATTCTAAATCATTGTAAAACCATTTTTTAATTCAGCAAATTTGCGCCTTAATGTTGTTATACACGCAATTTTTTTATAAGCAACTGCTTTATAAGCAAGGAAGTACTCGACAAGGCTAAAAGTTAAGCAATTTTAGTACTGGATTGAAGACTGCTAAGCAATTTGAAAGATTGTGTTTTCAGTACTTAACAGGAAATATGAACTGGCACCATCTTAGCAACTGGAACAACCTGTGCAAGCGTTATCTGCCCTCAATACTTGTTGACTTTCAATACTTACCTATTATCAAACCATCTTCAGTCTATATGGCCCTATATATACCTTGTTCTAATCTATTTTCAAAATACACGAACAAAAAGTTAAGCAAATGCTAAGCAATTTTCAATACTCACGTTTGTCTTTCAGCTAAGCAATTTTTAGTACTGAGTAATTCAATCATCCAAAGCATGCCAGGCTGTATTCCCTCATACATAGTATGCAAAAAAATGAGGCTCAAATCGTCAAAATCTTAAGAAAATCGTAAGAAAATCATGAGGCTCAAATTCCTAAATTAAGTGCTTTTATAGGCCAAAAATGGGTAATTTCGTCATTATTGCATTCAAAATGTTAAAGATGGAATTCAAATTCAAGTATACAATAGTATTAACGAAAGTGTAAACCACTCTATCCAGTTTATTTCAGCAAAAGTTAAGAAAAATTTAAGAAAATCTGAGGCTCAATTTGGGGAAAAGTTAAGAAAATTGAGGCTCAGGCAAAATAATGACTTTCTTTTAAAAAAAACGTGTATCTCTTTAAGGGGCCTTGTAAAGAACCTACGTGTAGAAGGTCTAAACATCTAAAGAACTTAAACTACTAATAGAGAAAACGTCCGACCTCAGCTCTAACTAGGAGCCGCACACTAAGTATTGTGCAAAACGTTTTCAAAACATGTTCAAACAGATATGTTCAACTAGTTCCCCATGTCAATCAGCAATACTTCGTCTGAAAAGAACAAACTTTTTGAGGGACATTTTGCGCAGGCAGCGTGCTGCGTGCGTTACTGGTTGATTACTTAGATTTAGACATCGTTTTGTTTTGTTCAGTTAGGATAGTTAGCACCTGAGCTGGGAACCTAGACGTTAGGGAGTTTACGGATTAGAAATTTACGAGCTATTTCCATAGATCGAATCTCTTGGTACTTACTTTTTGAATTAAAGTACAGGGTTTCCATACATAATTTTGCTCTTTTAGAAATTCACATAGTATTCAATTGTCAACGTGAAAGTTATAATGTGTGGAACGGCGCTTTGCGTATTTACCTGCATTTGGATCTCAATGAAAAACTTTGAACACTTCTGTTATAGACCATCTATAGCAGTGGTGTTCAAAGCTTTTGTATTCCTAGTTTAAAAAAGTTTGAGCAAGGAAGCTGGAGGAACTACACTCTATTTTCATATGAGCAATTTTATAAGAACACGCGCCCGGCACTTGTTGTTGTTTACTTTATTTTGAGTAGACTGTTATACCTAGCTTATTCAGCTAGTTTAGGCCTACTATGCATGCCGCATCCAGGCATGGGACCCCTAGTTTACCGTCCTTTCCGAAGGAGGGCGGAGTGAGCTGATTTGGTCGTTCACCTGGAGGTCGCCCATCCAGTTTCTGACCGTACACAGCCATACTTAATTTCAGTAAAGCTAATGGAACTGGCTGGGCCGCTTGGCCACTCATCCCGCTGGTGAAAAATTAAGGACAAATCTAGAATAAGGCTGAGGCTGAAGCATTGCCCTAAAATGTTTTTTGGACAACGATGTAGAAGTTTCCCAGTAACATATGGACATAAAATTCCCTTTCCTTGCTAGACTGAGGAGAATTGGCAGCCATATCACTTCTTCCTTTTAATTTTTAACTTTCGTGAAGTAGTTTCTCCTAGAAAAACTAGATAAAGGACTGTTTAAACGATCCAACATTTCACCCAACATTTATCCAACGTTGATGTTAGGTGAAATGTTGAATCGTTTGAATACCATGTTGGGTCACCCAATATTGACTTTTCCGATGTTGGGTGAAGTTTGATTCTAGTCAAAACTGTTGGGTGACGGTAGCCAACAATTTCATTGTTTTCAAATGTTGGATGAAATTTTGGGTCGTTTGAACACCTCAGCCAACATTGTTGGCATTGCGCATCCGTTCTCCCTGGAAAAAAATCGCGGGCTATTTGCATTTTGATCGTGGTTCCTAGTCTCAAACACACAGCTCCTTCACAGCGTATTCAAATCATCACCTCTATAGAAATGTTGGGTGAAATGTTGGAACGTTTACATAGGCCTTAACGTGCTAAAATTCTCTATTTATAATCATTTATAAGCTTTTCCAATAGAAAAACATTGATATGCAAGAATAAGTCTAGCATTCTGCTTATGGGCTCTGAGTTATCTACAGCTTCCAATGTTGTCCTTTATATGTCTTTCTATGTATTTCTGAAACACCTAAGCCCTATCAATTTAAGAAGAACAACTCAGTCTCAAATTTTCGGAAAAGAACAGTCGGCCAGAACCTCAATGTAACTGGTCTTATGAAAAAAGATTGTATGGTTCCCCATTTGCTGAGGACACAGGTGTTGCGATGCCGTAATCAAAAGTTACAGCTTAATTTCTTGGAAAAACATCCACCCTCCTCGTTTATATTAACCGCCCTGCCTATATAACTGGGACAATGGGCGCAATGGGTAGCCCCTCTTCGCATGGGCTCTCGTGCCCTGGATTCGGTCATGAAGCCATCTTTCAAAAGTCAGGGGCAACCAGGCCGGATGGGAATGACAGTCACACCCAGATATAAAGAGGGTGCTTATTGGACACACAGGAAATGGAAGGAATTTGGGGGCTCCGTTCAGAAATGTTTTGATCACCGCGACTTCTTACCTATAATGTTGCCAATGTCTCTTATAGTGCCACGAAGGCAGAATGAGGTTCTGGGGGCTTGCCCCCTGAGAAAATTTTCACAATTACATTTCCTGCAATGCCGGAGAATGCTCCTTTGCAAACATCATTAGAAAGCTTCAATCAATAATCTGTGACAAAGAAAGGGCAACAAGATGCCAAATCATCAAGATTCAACGTTATGAACGGGCAAGGGCAGGCAAAATCGTGGCGCACTGACCCCCTATGCCACCCCTGGATTTGTGGCTGCATGGGTTCCTTTTTGTGGTTCAGCGGCTATTTGGTGAATAACTTGAGACTAAGCCCTCTGCACAGCAGACGAGAGCTAAACCCCTCGGCTACTTCGTCATCAACAGAAACAATAGTGATCAGACATGGGATAAAAATAGAATGCAGCATCCGATTGGAATGCGTATTATGGGTCAATCAGACAAAAAATTATTATGTGCGATCACGAATATACTTGGAGTTGCATCACTTTGAGACTAAACACCAAAGAGCACCACAACAATGGACAAAACCTGCACAGTTAGCCTTGTCTCCTGTACGCTCAACAAACAAATATTTGGCTTTTAACACTTAGCAATGCCCTCCTTTGTCAATTCAACAACAGTGAGCCAATAAACGTTGAGAGTCCATACAGGCCTTTAAACAAATATGCAGAGCAGGACCACAGAACATTCGAGGACAATAGTACCAGGGCATGAGGGCAATGGTCTGGCTAAAGCATTAGAGCTCGACGCACGCATTGTCTATCCCATGGGTTCACGGGTGTAGGAGCCGAAACTTTTTGAGCTTGGGTGTTGGTGTCTTCCATAAATCTGACCATTCTCACCCTTATTGCATATCTTTTCTTAAGGTTTCCGGGCAGGTACTCACAAGTGCTAAATAAACGGGGGGTCTTAATAAGGTCTGGGGGTTGGAAAAAAATCGAAAAATTAATAAGTAGGGGGACGTTTATTTGGCACCTGAGAGTGTGGAAACTTTTGAACCTTTTTATGATTTTGCTATCAAAGCTATTACAAGACTTCCTTGGCAAAATGTTCTAAGGTTAGGTTGTTTGAGCGTCCGCATCCATGTAGTGCAGTGGTTTTCAACCTTTTCCCACGTACCGCCCATTTTTGTAAGTTCTGGAAAAGTATAATTTCTCACCGCCCACTAACATTTGATCAAAAAAGCCCCCCATCGTTGATACACCTTGATCCCGAAAGTAAATGCATTACATAAGACAGGTAAAACAATGTAATGGATTGAAATTCCTTTTTTTTAAACTGCACGAACAGAAAAACTGCGAATAGTGATACTTCATTTCATCGGTTTCCAGTAAAGGATTCGGTGCGTTATGCTAAAGGTACATATTTTGGATGTTTTTGATATAAAATGAAATTATTCTACCGCCCACCCGAAATCTGAAATCGCCCGCTAGTGGGCGGTATCGCCCAGGTTGAAGACCACTGATGTAGTGTATGAAGCTGTATGTGTACCTGACGTAATGATAATCCCTAGCCATTAATAATGGTTTTATACTCTGGTCTCTAGCCAAAGGCTATTCTACCGACTTTACACATTACCCCCTGATCATTATGTTTGTTAGCATATAGCAGGGTGTAGCCACACACGATGCTCATAACTACGGATCAGGTATCCATTTATGCCCCTCGGTGGAGGGAGGCAAAATTTGTATTAGCACTTTGCCTAACGGCACTACCTCAAAAAGTGGCTTCATACGGATTCGAACCCACGACCACTAGCCCAGCAGTCCACTACCTTTAACCATTATGCCACAGAGGCCACAGTGTATTACCCCCTGCTTGTTAGCAAATAGTAGGGTGTAGCCACATACGGTGCTGATAACTACGGATCAGGTACCCACTTATGGCCCAAGGTGGAGCCAGGTACCCATTTAAGGAACCAGGTACCCATTTATGCCACTGGATGAAAAATGCTCAATTTGTGTCAGCACCTTGCCTAAGGACGTTACCTTACAAAGATTCAGACGGATTCGAATCCAAGACCACTAGATCAGCAGTCCACTACTTTAACCACTATATTACCCTTAACACAGTATACGAGCTTGAAATGTGATGAAAAATTTGAAACAATTAAAAGAAAGTTTGAGGTTGAAGTACTGAAAAATTAAGAACGGCCAGCCTGAGCTTTAATTCTCTCTGGCTCTTAAATTAATACACTCTTTTTTATAAGAATAGCTAATTTTTTTCTGAGCCTCAATATTCTTAAAAATTTTCGGTTTTGAGCCTCAGATTATTCTTAGATTATTCTTAAATTTTTCTTGCTCAACACAAGGTGTAAATTCGCCTTAAGATCAAAGAAACATATTAAATCATTTTTGATGTGTTGATTCACCATAAATTTCAACGAGAACAAACAGAACAAGTCAAAATACGGTTGTGTACACCCAAACCCTGATTATTGACAAAAGTATCATTGCAGTAAGGGCACACGAAACTTTTTCTAACTTTCTCATTTTCGACTTCATTGGGTATATTTACTGCAACGTCTTCTCCGTTATGTTTAACAATTTTTTTAAATCCGAAAAAACCCAACTGATGCTTCAAATTCGACATCACTGTATTGCTAACTCTTTAAACTTACAGCACACTGTATGCAGGAAAATTTAAACCTTTTTCAAGAAACTATCATTTGTTTGTTCTTACGTGAGTGAGTTAAGTAAACGTGATGGGAGAGCTGTTGCATGTTACAGTGTACAGCATAGATTAGATATATTCATGTTTGACAACGGAAATTACTTACAGAGCGGCTGAGCGTATTTAAAACATATAGATAGATATAGCGTCAAAGTGACAAATGTTTTGTTTTGGGAGGACACTCTTAATTAAATTTGATTCGATTAACAAAATATGTTAGTTTTCATGAAGGTTGAGCCTGGCAATATTCTTAAATTATTCTTAACTTTTAGCAATTTTGAGCCTCAATATTCTTATAGACTTTATTCTTATAAAAGAAGGAGTGTAGCAACAGTTATATTTACCTACTCGTATTCATATGTAACATTCACCAAAACTGGTAATCTTGTGGATCTCTTCCTACTAATCGGCATACTTTCCTTTCTTTTTACAAGAAAGAAGAATTGACAAGAATATAACTAAAATCCTGATAGGTAAATTGCCATTAAATTAAAATGGTTCCCATATTCAGAGCCACCGAGGGGGGAGTAGTGGGGGCAGGGCCTCAAGGCTCCAGGGGCCTCGTAACACCCAATGCTTTAAGGCTTGAGGACCTCATAAAGTAAGCCAGCTGTAATCTTCCATAGTTAACTTCTAGACCCTGAAAATTTTCTACTCGCAGGGAGCCTCATCCCACTTTTATGCTCCGGGACCACGGAGTTCTGTAGGCGGCCCTGCACATATTAGTCAAAACAGTCTTGAGATAAGACACCACCTTATGCATGCTCTTGCAAACAACTGTGGCACAGATGCACAACGTTTGCGTCACTTGGCTAGCTTGCAACAGTATACTACACCCAAGAACAGTAAATTTGATTTGATGGCTGATGCCAGGAGCAACATAGATTGCGCCAGGAGAGAAATGTTGGTGAGCTAGCGCTGCCACCGAAGCTCCGACAGTGAGCGAAGCTAGAAAGTTTAGCGGGTCAGGCCTTTGAAATTGGCAGAGAAAATGAAGAACAGATCGTAAAAGTGCCGACAGTGCAACGAAATCTTCAAAAATTTAGGTGCCTACCAGGGGACTAGGCAGAGTATTAGAGGCTCCAGCTTCCCAAGTAGCGCCATCCCCGAGGATTTGTGATTTTCTACAGAGACCTATATGTAAGTGAAGAAGCATCGTCTTCTTTCATCATTGGTGCTAAAATAGTTGATAAAACGTTGCTGCGAATGGAATAGCAAACTTTGCCGTGACACTACTATATTGCCCAATGCTTCAAGGTTTGCAGGCCTCATAAAAGAAACCAGCAGTAATTTTCCATAGTTGGAAAGAGAGATAGCTTATGTTAATAAAAAGTCACAGACAAAATGTTCGCAGGGCAAATCTCTGACACCTCGCCCCGTCACTGCAAAGATTGTTATTCGATTCGCAGTAAAGATTTACCAACTATTTCATATTCCTGTTTCATACTTTTGAGGGAGTCCAGAACGTCCCCTGCTGAGAAAAATCTGCACCCTATGACTCCATCAAACTATCTCCCGAAGTATCTTATAACAGCGATGGGGCGAATGGCAAGACTGATAGAGTAGCAATGGACGAAATTTAAGGTGGTGTGGGTGGGTCACTCCCCCAATCTTAAAAATTTGCGATTTCGCAGGGAAGAAATGGCAGTACAATGTATTGTTACAGGGCAACTTTTGGACCCATGACCATCTGATCAACTACTGTTAATAAAAGATCACAGACAAAATTTTCGCAAGGCAAATCTCTGACACATTGACCCCAAAATATATTGAATTTACGCCTCTGAGAGCAGCGTAATTCTACACAGTAATACGATTGAGTAGAACTACCAACTTACAAAACTTCTATCCGTACATACATACCATAAAGTGACGGTCTGGTTAAGATAAAATAGAAATGAAGTGATACCTTTTGCTTTTAGGTCTTTTTAAACTTTGTGATATAGTCGATGTTAGAAAACAAACCTTCTACTTGGAATGCGAGAGCTGCAAATGCGAATGATAATAATAGTATATCGAATTTATGGTCAATAATCAAATATAAAACGGTCGGTAGCCGCAGCCCACAACCGCTGTGTGTATTGTGGGTGTGACGTATGTGTGGTTTGGTGTGGCGAGGTGATGGCTTTGTTGTTGGTTGTGATGGGGTGGAGGTGTTGTCAGTGGCGTAGCTAGAGGGGGAGCAGGGGGGCGGCTGCCCCCCACCAACCTTTTCCAGCTGCTTGTCGGAAATTTGTCGGAAAATTTGTCGGAAAGTTAAACACGTGAAAAAGTTTGTCAACAAATATATTTTTCAAGTTTAAACCTTAGGGCCTGTTTTTATATAAAAAAAACACCTCAGGTAGTGCTTTGTGTAGATTCCACCTCTCGTGAAAATTGCTAATAGTAGAGAAGTATACAAATTCATGAACAAACAACGACCCTTTGATACGACGTATAAATGGGGGCAACAACCGAACTTCAAAGGTGTTTGTCAGAAAACTTGTCAACACAACATCCCTAAATTTCGTCGGAATTTGTCCGGGTTTCGCCCCTTCACTGCCAAATCGTAGCTACGCCACTGGGTGTTGTCAATGTACATTGCAAAAAATGCTCTTGCTCTCGACTCCTACCTACCACCATGATTATTAATTAATGCTCCTATATCATAATGTTCTTATATCATTATATAAGAACATTATATAAAAACTTATTTATGCCCCTTCAAAGAATGACTCCCTGTAAGATCAGCGCTTTTATCTATAATTCTAACTGTAATTAATCATTTACATGTAAATTTCTTTAAGGTGCTACATACCTAATTATTTCACATTGCTGTATTTTGATTATTTTATCTCATATTAACTTCAAACTTTGAAGTTGTATC
>OLMO02000009.1:21582246-21614343 GCA_900291935.2 Cassiopea xamachana | reverse complement strand
CCAATTCGATTAATGAAAACAAAACTGTCAGGTCAAATAAGATAAAACCTTCATTAATTTCTGATGCTGCTCCTCCCTCAGAGTGCAGGTCATAGTCGTCCAACTGCAGTTTCTTTTTGGAGGCTGATAATACTTCCTTCGAAGAGGCCTGGTCAATATCTCCAACATATTGCTTTGGTGTTTCAGCTGACGGACCTTGCTGCTGGCTATGTTCACTATTAACTACCTCTCCCATAGCAGCAGCACTCTTTGATGGCTTTTTAGTGTACTGGTTTCCTTTGAACTTACACTTCCTTGAGTGAACTTTCCTCCTTGTATCTTTGTTTCCCATTCCAGCTCACGTACCTAACACAGCCTAGCAGCGAAATGGCCACCATCACATTACAGCCTCCTTTTAAGATAACCTCCTATAAATTGGAAGCATGGAACATGTATTAGGGATCCTTGAAGCTCAAGACCATTGATATAAGTGATTGACTGATGCAGCTTTACCCGTTGCTAAGCGGTTGCTAAGGTGATTTTTTGGCACTATGTTCCTATTTTATACTATTTTAAGCTAAAGAAATAAGATACGCCAATTATTCAAATATCTAATGATCCTATGATAGTTTAGCTAAAAAAATAGACCTAGTTCAAAAATATGATATTTTGGTCCATAATTAGGTATGTAGCACAGGATTGCTGAAGGGATATTGTTGTAAGAATTATTATTATTATTTCAATAATTTCGGGGCCTTTAGCTCCCCTAGTTAGCAAACTGTAAAAGAATGCCATATTTTTCATCATGCCCAAATGTTCTTGAAGTGTTTTGCTTTTGAGCCTTGCTATTCGGTCCCCAATAAACGGGGGTCCTAATAAGCAGGGGGAATGGAAAATTCCTCAGGATGAAATAAACAGGGGTCGGAAAAGTGGGGGGGGCTGGAAGTTTGGGCTGACTATGCAACATCCAAAACAAATATAAGAAACCCCGGTTAACATTACTGCAAGCAAATCTTTTTGGAATATTGCCACATACATCTCATTCATTATTTGGGTAACTCAGCCAACCTTCGGTAGGTTTCTCCTAGGAAAATTGAGAATTTAATAGGCGGGGGTCTAATTATTGCGGAGGGTTGGGAAATCAGTCAAAATACTAAGAAAAAATAAGCGGGGGGGACGCTTATCTGGGACCTAAGAGCGGATTGTTCTCAAATGTTCCTAAATGCCACAGGTGTAACTTAACCTGAAAATCAAAGGAATTTATACAAATCTTTGTTGATGTTTTACTTCACCATTAAAGCAAAGCAAGCTCTAAATAGAAAAATAAATAATGTTTCGTTAATGCAAAAGCTAATCTAAAAACAGCATTATAGTTGGATTACATAAAAATTTTAATGAAGTTTGAGTCTTGCTTGTGCCAGTCTTATATTCCAAATTCCTCAATATTCTTATAAGCTTTATTCTTGTGAAGAAAGTACAGCCAGCAAAAAAGCAATGATTGTGCATAAGTCACAGTGCTTTCTGATTTTCAAATGCATAACTCACATAGTAGAAACCATGCATGTGTGCTTAAACCATCTAATTGTACAATCTTTTCAATAACGTTAGTGTTGCATTTCATATCTGTCAACCTGCGAGGCACAGTGGCCGTACCAATCACTGTAGTTTTCATTACAAACTAAAGAAAAACCTTACACTGTGATATATCAGTGGGCAAAACCCAAAATAACCAGGTTTACACATGCACAAAGTAGCATCCATAGCGCTTACCGGTATTTGCACTGAAAAATAATGCTAGATTGAGGCTACCAGTAAACTCGTTTGACTTGCCGTTTATTGACATTCAGTAATATACATTTCATTTTCATTTCATTTTATAATATTTATACAGGGTAAAACATTCAGCTAACTGGTTTACAACGTACCCTGTTAAAAATAAATACTTACAAAAGAAAAGAATCTAAATCTACACGTAAGTCAAAAATAATACTTCAATAAGATCTATACAGCCATTAGCAAAGTGTATACAAAATTGTAGATATGGTCATGATATGGTATAATGTGATGTGAGAGAGAATTAGCTAGATGCAAGGTTCGCTATGCCTTTTTTAAAAGTTTTCAAAGCCTGGGAGAACTTTGATTCTAGGCTGAGACGATTACACATCGTCGCGCCTTTATATGAAAGCATTTTTGGCCATTTTCAGATTTTCGCATGGGAATTTCTAAATCAGATCTAGTATTGCGTAATTCTCTCTTATTTGTATCCGAGAGTCTTGAGAACATTTTTGTATGGTACCACATAATGCGGCAAAAACGTACAGGTTGACAGGCATGTGTACTCGCTAGCTGAAGCTAAAAACAGACCTTACTGGAGATGCCTGGTTATTGAAGAAAAGAATTTGTGCTTCTACGATTTATTGAGGATCATAGCTTTCATCGCATTAATCGCTTTTTATTTTGTAAGAAACCTAGCTCAAGGATCAGTTCTAACAGTTCCTTATTTTTGGGCCTCTTTTTATCAAATTCTAGTACTAAAAGTCCCTTAATAGTTCCTTACTTTCCACTGCACATGTAGTGCCATAAAACCGGTACAAACATAAGGAAAAATCAATATTCTGAATTTTACTTTTTATTTTGACTATAACTCAAGACAAAAAGCACAAATAGGTAGGAAAGAAGTTCCATAAATGTATCTACATAAGTTGCCAATGGAAACGGCTTCCTAATTCTTGATTATTTGCAGTTATTAAAATATTTGGAATTGAGAGTTCCGTGGGTTCTTCTCCATTAGTAGTATAAGTTCCTTAAATATTTTAGCCGTCTACATGCAGGTTCCTTATAAAGTGGTTTCTTATAAAATAAAAAGCGTATATTTAGCCAAGAGTGTGCTGAGCATGGAACCAGAGACGCCTACGCTGGGGGGCAGGAGGGACAGCTGCTCCCTCCGCCTTCATCTATGGGGGCAGGGGGCAAGGATTGCCCTTCATGCTGAACTCTTTCCATTTCTCCTATCTTCTGAAGGGGCATTTTCCGGCATTGTAGACAGTTTGTTTCAAGAAAATTTTTCTGTGGGCAAGCCTATAAGAACCATTAAAGCTGTGGTTCAGGCTGGCTTTTCTGAACTTTTTCTGAAATTCTGAAGATGAATTGTTTTTAATTTGCTCTTAAATTAGTTAGGTGTAGGCAACTTAGAAAGACACGGAAATGCAAGAGAACATTTGATTTTGTTGAACGATTGACAGCCCATTAACCACATGTTACATCTGAGATGATCTACAAAAATTTATAAATAGACGATGTTAGAGGAGTATCTAGTTTCGCTGAACGCAACTAAATCGTAAAAATCAAAGAGAAGTGACAAGGAAGTCGATCTCCTCAGGCTAGCAAGGAAAGGCATATTTTCATATGTTAGTGAAAAGCTTATGCATTGTTGTCCAAAACAGCGTTTTATGACAGTGCCTCAGCCTCAGACGTTTTCTTAATTTGTGCTTAATATTCCACCAAATCTCAGCTCGTGTTCCTATGCGTGGCCCCAGTGACCCACAATAACCTCGTTGCGGTGGACATAGACCTTCTTGTTAACATTCGTCGAAATTACAATTTTTTATGATAAAGACAAAGTGAATACACAAAATAAATGCTAAATAAGAAGAGCGATGTGACAGCGGGAGATGTGGGGTGGCCATCGAAACCATTGTTTTTTGCGGGAATTCATCGTTTCACCAAGCTGATTTTAGATACTGTATCAATTGACGTTGCAACCGTGAATAAGGAGAGCTGTGTGCCAGCATATGTAAGTAAGGCAGTACATACGAAAACATGAAACTTACCCATGGGCTCAAACTTAGATCAATTTATCTCGACAATATATTTGTTGTAAATTAGCGTTTGCCTTAAATTTAATAACGGATATAAAAGGGGCAAGGGGGGGGGAAAGTACCCCTAAGTAGTGAACCAAAGGCTAAATGAACGATTTTTTAATAAGAAAATCACTTTTTTGCTTGACTTTCGTTATTCTTGCGCACGTTTTCTCATCAAAAACACGTGTAATGGACACTTATTCCTAAGTATTTGTCGAATACACGTGTTTCTTCTAAAATACTCATCAGGCAAATTCAGCCTCCTTGTCCCCCATAAGTTTTTTCAAAACCGCTACTGTTTAAGTTTAACGCTTGGGATGAGATCTTGCAAACAGAAAACGAATTACTACGACAAGTGGTATTACGCCCCCACCACACCAGTCTGCAAGTCTTTAGGTGGACAATGCTCTTTCATTGACTCCGGCTTTGATAACAAGAGCTGTGCACTTGCAGAAAGTTGGAGCTGTGGAGGATACAACCAGGAGAGTCGTACGATCGAACTGCCTTGACCGCAGTTACAGGAAAGCAAATAAAACAAGCCAATGAAGCATTTGTAGGTTTGATATGACAAAAGAGCTCTGCAATATGAAACGCTCTAATGTCATACTAGGAGGGATGGAATTTGATAACGAGTTACTCTAGTCCGAGAGAAATGATAAACACAGGCTTTAGGACGCACCTTTAAGCCTAAATGTAAGTAAACCTGACCAATATTCAAGTGGAGTTGATATCACTTTTAAAAATCGAACCACGTCTTCCTTTTTCTGTCTACAAGCTGAAAACACCGTGAGCCCTCGTCTAGTCAACATAACAAGAAATTGAGATGGCTTATTTACTGCCCTATCACAACCTGGAGCAACCAAAAGCTAGTTGGTATCCTAGATAAAACAATCTCTACCTATGCAAGACCATGTACATATTTTGTTTTATAGTAAAGTTTTTAAGAACATTACGGCTCAGAATCCTTGAAAATTTAAGAACAATTTAAGAATAATGCAAAGCTCAAGTTTCATGAAGACTTTGAATATTTTTGTATTTGAGTCTATTTGCAGATCAACGTTTTCACTATCAATACAACATTTGTTATTCTGCTCTACATTTATTTTGCTTTATGATGAAGTAAGACATCATTAAAGATTTGAATACAATCCTTTATTTTCATAACTAGTTACACCTTCGATATTTAAGAATAATTTAAGAATAATCTAAGGCTCAAAAACCGAGAAAATATAAGAATATTGAAGACCAGCGAAAAATTCAGCATTCATATAAGAAAACTGTGGAATGCTCTGTGAAACTCCACTGCGGCTATGTGCTCCAACCTAGGGACAGTGAGCTTCTGTATGCAAAACTACATAAAAATAGTGCTATTGTTCGTTGTTTGAAGAATCTTGTTTGCTGAAGGAGGGCCAAAGGGAGAAAGGTACTTGTCACAAGGATGGCTGGATAGAATCTGCAACTAAATCAGTTCCGCGGGCAGTGGGAGGCGACAAGGGGAACTCGAGCAACATAGCAATCTATCAAACTGTTCTTAGAAGATCTAGTCCTTTGAGTAATTCTAAGTTTTCGGTGAAGTTTCAATTGATCAGAAAGATCAACCAGTTCACAGAGGTTCTATTTACACTACACAAACTAAATTGAGTTAGACTTTAAAATCGACTAAACCCGTGCTAATCATATACACGTACATACAAGTGCATATTTTACACATACACATGACATCAAGAGTACTCTTGACTATAGCAATATAAACATTATATATAAATATATATATATATTATATATATATATATATATATATATATATATGTATATATATAAATATGTATATATATAAATATATATCTATATATATAAATAAATATATATCAATATATATATATTTCTATATATATAAATATATATATATATACATATATAAGAATATATATATATATCACTATATATATATATATATATCTATATATATATAAATATATATATACATATATAAGAATATATATATATGTATGCACGCATACAAACATATAGATCTAAAAAGTGCATGTATGTAAAAATAATTACAACCAAAGGAAATAAATAAGTATTCAATACTTGACAAAAACTAATGGTTGTATAACACCGTATAAAGCTATCGCAATAGGTTATAGCTACAAACCAAGTAAGAATATGGTTATGAAAGTAAATCATGAAACTCTAAATACAAAGAATTGCTTCAAGCATTTGAAATCTAAGGAACTAGATATGCTACGAACACTGCCTAACTAAAGCGTGGCCGAAATTGGCAGGGGCGTAACTTCCAAACTTTCATTGGGGGGTGTCAGAGGATTTTGTCCTGCAATACTGGATGTTGCTATGCGAAAATTACAGCCACATCATGATAGCAAATATAAAAGAATATCTTTGCAGCAGTAGCAAACGTAAGATACGATTCGGTATTTGCCAACTAAGAAAAATCTACTTTGATTGATACCAAGTTGTACTTATCCAAGGTACAACTCACGGCAGAGATGAATTCACTGATTTGCCAGAAGCCCCAAACGCCCCTGAAAATTGAGGCACGCAAACCCAGTATTCCATTAAACAAAACAGCACTATTATGGAAGAGAAATAAGAGGAAGGGGACCTAAAAGCTTGTTTCCATAAAAATTTTTCAGAGCCACGCCATCTAGAACTGACAACGCCCTTTTGGAACATAGGATAAAAGTTGCAATCAGTACTGATTTCTGTGTCCAGAAGCAAACTGATTCTCTAACCGGGAAACAAAAGATGAACAACCTACGCTGACCCTTCCTTTTGCTGTCGTATGTCTGTAATCCAATGCTAGAAACAAAATTTCACACTAGTTTGCAGAAGGAAAGATAATACGCGCCAGAACATCCACTGAATTTTGTATGTGGCAAGACTTTTTGATATCAGTATCGCCCTGCAAAGACATTCAATTGCCCTGAAAAATATGCTGTTTTTTTCTGTTAGGGGTGTCACATCCTCACATCCCCCGGAATTTACGCCTCTGGAAAATGGAGTTGAGCTAACAGTTTTATTGGCAACTGCAAGATGAAGCAAAGCTAAGTCCTTTGATTATAATGCAATGGAAATTACAACAAGTCTGCTTAGAACATATGTCAAATGGAGAAAGTAATGCTATGTCTATCACCAACATATAAAACTTTAGCCTAAAGTACATTCTTCTTAACTCGAATATTCGATAAACAGAACAAATCTTACAGTCCTTTGGTCATTTTACATGAAATTTCGACTACTCACTCTCGATTAATCGAGCACTTTTTATCCTTAGAGTGCTAGGGTTATCGAGAGTCTTTGTCGATAGAAAAACACTGGAGACAAGAGGCGGCAACCTTCAAATGAGACGAGACTGTGCGCACTGTCCTCTTATCTAAGTGCACACTGGCCTCTTATCTAAGTGCACACTGGCCTCTTATCTACATACACACTGGCCTCTTATCTAAGTGCACACTGGCCTCTTATCTACGTGCGCACTGGCCTTTTATCTAAGTACATACTGGCCTCTTATCTAAGCGCACACTGGCCTCTTATGTAAGTGTGATCGAGAGTGTACTGCATTTTCTTAGAAACATCACCCTAGCATATTGTGAAACAAATAATATTCCAACCAACTCTTCAAGCTCTATGAAATAACATTAAACATGCAAGCCCAAAAGTCTACATAAATATAAATATCAAACAACCTAACGAAATGCTATAAAAAACAGTAACAAAAAGAATGTTTAATTCCAAAACTTATATTTACCTACAATAATCCATAAATAATCCATAAATAGTATATTCAAATGCATTCAATATCAAATACGTATACGGCAACACATAAATAACATCTCTTAAATATAAAATACATATGGCTTTGAACAAAAGTAGAGCTTATTACTTGTCAAGAATTCGCAGGAATTTTTTACTAATCGACTATTTCTGGTCTACACTGATATCGAAAAACCTATTTTTCCACCACTAGATGACAGTTAATGCACATTTTCACTTCGGGAATGATTGATTCTAAATTTTAATTATAAAAACATTGCCTTCTCTATACGAAAGTAATGCTTGAAGCTCTATTCCTTTGTTCCAATACATCATTTCGACCGTTGCTGTCACGTATATTCAAAGACACAGCTACCGAATTAGGACTGGCACCAGTGGCAGCTGGTGACGTACTACAATGCACTTCAACATTAGTCTGTGATCCTGAGCACAAAGAATTAATAACAACAGTTGATTGGCCTCTTCCACCTTGCTCTGTATTATCCCCCATTGTAACAGTGCAGTGTATACTCTCGTTTCTGCTACCGTTTGTCTGCGGGCAAGACGCGGGCTCTGCTTCATTGCCTTGGGATTGAGCTGTACTGTGTTCTTCATCATGAACGTTCATATTACTGGCTTCTTCAACACTCAAGTTGTTGTCTCGGTGTAGCACTGAAATACAAATGCTTTGCGAAGAAGGATTCTGCCCATCTACATCTGACAAAACAGTTCCTGGTACACCATTTAACTCACCATGTGTAACAGCAGTGGTTGCTACTTGTTCAACAGCGGTAAGCTCGTGTGCTGAAGAAGTGTCCCCTCCTCCCAATCGAGCTTCTGCTTGTTGTGCAGTTGCATCTTCTTCGTTGGCACTTTCAGTCACATCGTCATCTTCGGGCCCTGGGACTACACGGATAGTTTGTTGGGATCCACCAGAAACTGGGTTGTGACTGTTGGATTGGGCCTCAGATTGGTAGCAAAATATATCATCATATTTGGGGGGCGCTTCATCTGGGAAAGTCCCTTAAAAAGCAAATATCCTAGCAATAAACTTACCAAGTAAACCGTTGAATGCTTAAAACAATGGTTTTCAACCTTGTTGCTGGAGCGGAACCCTAACGAAACATTCCAGTGGCTCAAGGGACCCCTATTCACATACCTGCGTAGGAGAAATAAAATAACTATCCGTCATAGAATTTGTAACTTTGGGAGGGACCCCTAGACAGTACTGGCGCAACCTCTAGACAGTACTGGCGGAGCCATAGGGTTCCGAGGAACCCCGGTTGGAAACCACTGGCTTAAACAGTACCTAGATGTAACCTTTGACGGATGCATGTTAATCAGTTGTAGTTATGTTTTCAAAGATAAATGTAATATCGCATCCAGAAAAAGAATGGATGTAATCCGTTACATAAAAATCACTCTCTATAGAAATCGCTCGGTAAATGCATTCAATAACCGTCAATAACAATGCAACATAGACAATGGCGTACTAAAGGACTTTTGAGCAAGAATAAAATTACAATTACCAATAAGTAAGGTCGAGGGACCGTTACTGACAGTTAAGATGTATATTGACTCCCATTTTATTGACTTCCAATATGCCAATATGGCAGCATTTCAGTAAATCGATAAAATGGGAACTTTATGCTCTAAAGTGCCATAAATGCACCTGCAGACTATGCACATAAATATTTTCTATACATAAACTTAATAATATATATATTACTTTGTTAAGTATTTTAGTTTTAGTTTTAGTTGGAGTAAATTAGTACTTATTACTACGTAAATCCAACTGTAAATAATGTTTTATGAAATTACGAAATTATGAAAATGAATCATATCATTAAGACCAATTCTTGCCCCATTCGGAAACTTCTTGCATCAACTTTGTGGTTACCAATGAGTATTTTGAAAAAAAAATTTGTCAGAATCAAAATTGTCGCCTGAGCGTGGTTAGCAGTTGAAATCTTTATCCTCTGTTTTTGTAGATGATTTTAGGAAACAGAATTTTTGGGTTGTCTGAATCAAATTCAGAGTGCAAGAGCTGAAATTTCATACCCAAATCATGACAGTAGGTGATACAGGACAGAGGTTAGGAGAATCTTGGTGTGATGTCAATGCCCCTAATTATGCTAATTTTGCCATTTTTGACAAGCAACTACTTGGAAAAGCAGATGAGATAGAAGGCTGAAATTGTGGGTATGGATATCTCATATCATCCTTTTTACTTATGCAAATTATCAAGAAAACCTATGACAGTCACTTTCCAAGCTGGGTACAATTGGTATGGAATGATCCAAATGGCTGGTTGAGAAAATTACAAAACCCACAAAAATCAGAGAAAAACCACAAAATTTAATGTTACAAATAATTTAATAAAATCACAAAATCATGAAAATTAAATCAAAAATCACAAAGCAGCACAAAAATCATTTTGAAAAAATGACAAAAATTACAAAGCATTTCAAAAACAAAAAAAGTCAAGCATAAAAGGTTACAAAACATTGCAAGCAATTACAAAAACATCAAAAATTTATCACAAAGAAATCCCAATCACCAAGCATTGAAAAACAACAAAAATTATAGAAAATATTACAAAATGTCAAATGAAATTAAGAGCAAAATAGAAACCTCATTAAATGAAAACAAAATCTCAAAATTCACTAACAGTCATAAACAAATCACAAAAATCATGAAAATCATATTTTTTAAATGATTGGTTGTTGCCACCAGTAAATCATTGCTAATGAAGCAAAATCCATTTTAAATGACTCAAAAAGTGGATTTTTAAAGTATCTCAGTTACACTCATAAGTTAAAAAAAACAATTCTTCAGATTTTGAGCTTTTCAGAAATGTATGATTTTGGTTGTTTTACTTTAGCTTTTTTTGCCTTCTACCCTATTTTGCAAAGCGCTACAGTATCCATTAGAAAATAAAAAATAACAATAATTTGTCAAGTTAATATACTATTTTTTATTTACCTTTCATTAAACAACTATGCCTATCCTGCTTTTACAATATGTAATGATACAAACTGTACATTTTCCAACTATTCACTTAACAATAACATCCTATTTTCTTCAAAAGCAAGATAGTAGTCCAGCATGTAATGTCTGTTTTTCTCCATAAAAATTATTATTAAGAAATATTTTTGCGAGTTTCCATGACAAAAAGTAAATCATTTCCTAGATAAATATTCTTAAATAATTATACCATTGAAAATCCTCTACCAGAATAATTGATTAAAAATAGGGAGTATTGAAGGAACCTTTTCTGAAATGCATGAATTTAAGGAGCTTAACAAGTAGCATAAATCCTGACAATTATTGGGGGTGCACCCATCCTTGTCAGCAAATGTCTACTAATAATGCAATATAACTGACAAGCAAATGCTTGGTGTCAAAAGGAGTATTTGTTCTGTCCTATGCTGCATTACACATCCTTTACATGACTGTGCTTTTGATAAGAGCAGACACCATGAATGATGTCAATGACAGGTTTCATTACAGTCACTAAGACTACTAACATGTAGCCAAAGATCACTCTATTGTAAATATAGTAAATGTATATCTAGTTTTCTCCCCAAAATCTTCTACAGGGGTAGATCTAGAGCTAGGCTTTTGGGAGCATCTAATGTACTTTATCAAATTTTTCACCTGGCAAGTTTCTTAACACCACGCATGGGCAGCCTTTGAGCCAAATCATAACACCATGCATGGGCAGCCTTTGAGCCAAATCTGACCCACAGGGCTTTAATGTGGCCTGGAAAGAATTGTTGAAAGTTCTTGTGTACTGCACAACATTAAGGATGTGCTCACCTTTGACATTGACGAACATTTGAAAACTTTTTGAACTTTGGGTTTTTGTGGCAGAAACTTATTCCAAGCCTGAAGAACACTATACAGTGTGTTCTATCAAGGTTTACAAGGGTATTCCTTGTAATATGGTTGCGCTTTATAAGCTAGCTCTTAAGAATCATGGGGAAATATTTGAAAAATATTAGTTGGTTATTGATCAAATACTAGGCCATGAGTCCCAAAATGTAGGAAAATTACATATCATCTGATTTCCAAGATGTTGATAAGAAAGCTGTGTTCTAAGATTATAATAAGTATGCTTTCAAAAGGATTTTATATAACTATGTCTTTCAAGAATGCACGTACACTATTTTTTGTTATGTGTCTTCAGTTCATGGCCTGCAACCTTTGACAAATAGCAAAATTTCACACAAATGAGAAAAACAGTGGCCTAAGCCAGGGATGTGCCAATGGGTAGGTGTTGCACCCCCCCCAATACTCTCAAGAAAGTTGGTCAAAAGTTAGCCAGACAGCAAGAGGGTTGACCTTTGAGAGAGTATTTTCTGTGACTTTTTTTGTTTCAGTAACAATTTAGAAACAATAGTTGGTCAGTTGGTCAGTTGGTCAGAACGCCCCTCCAGCAGAAGGTGTCTTGGCACATCACTGGCCCTAGCATGCTTAACAAAATGTTTTGCTATAGGAAATATGACCATTTCACAGTGGGCCAACATGTGGACATTGGCAAAATGTTGACCTCCACCAAACTCCATGAAACCAAGCTGTTATGAAACTAGAAGAATGCTATGAATCAGGGCAAAAAAAGACCATAATTTAGGGGGTTGGCTGTACTCTGGAGCTGCAATAGAATGGATTTCTATTCAATGGATTTTTCATACATCTATAGGGAAATGACAGAAGTGGTATGAAAACTTCAAAACATCTAATTCTGATGATTAAATGCTAACACTATCCAAACAGAAATTAGTTGAGTGTGCTATGTCCCAGTGTAGTGTACCCAACTGCATAAATGACTATATAAGGCAATTAGATCCATTCAGCAATGACCATATAAGGAAATTTGATCTCAGATCCAGAGTTTTTTTGAGGGAATTTTTATGTCTTCTTTTCTAACTTAATTGTTCTTGACAATGCGCTTCAAATGTGCCCTCAGCAGCCTTTTTGGACCATTCTAACTCAAGACACTGCTTTGGCCCACTGTGCATTAGGGGGAATGGCCCCATAGCCCACTGAGTCTCCCTGGTGAAAAATCATAGGAAAAGTTCAGGCAAATTGTGATAGATCTAAAATAATAGGTAGTTATGTACTTGTAAAATAGACCATAGACAGAAGCAGTTTTTCTATTGTTGCTTAATTTTCAATTTAACTGGATATTGAATCAAGATATTTGCAAAAGCCTAATGTAAACCAGTTATTTGAATGGTGCAGTGTACAAATAAATATCTATTATTTAAAGTCCATCACAGTTTGACTGAACTTTTTCATGATTTTCATGTTTATGCTCAATAAATAAAAGCTAAGCTTCACCAAAACAGAACATACCATGAGCTTCAAGCACAGCATCCATTTGAAGTGCATCACTATATGATGGTGGAGAATCCAAGTCAGCTGCTAAAATTGGAATAAACATGTATCCAATAACATGGTACTCAAATATTATAACAAAATGCCACAAATCAAGTCATTTGCACTACTACTTTCATTAGAAACTAGGGAAATTGTTAATTGGCATACTAGAAGCAGCACAATTCCACCAACAGCTGCAAACAAAAGCTAAAACAACAGATGGACTTGAGATGATAAAAAATTTTGTAAAAGAAAATGAAAAACATATCTGGTTTTGAGCTGTGTGAAGTGAATAATGATGCAGTTGCAAGGTGTGTATGCCAGGTGTAAATATTCACAAATCCAAGTCAACTGATTGCGAAAAATTGACTAGCCACTATAATCAAGCTGCTGGGTAGAAAATCTTTACCACTAACTGCTTAGAGATTACAAAATGCTTACGTTCATGATCGTTGTAACCAGCATTTCCTTCCCCCTCCACTCTTGGAGCAAAATTTGCTGTAGCAACAGAACTTTGTTCCCAGCACTTCATCAAAAGTACCACTATAATCCCAGCTGCAATGGCCGTTGGTGATATTATTCTTAAAACTTCATTATCTTTCTTGTTGGCTTCGATATTCTGATTCTGTTCAATACACAGTGTATCATTAACGTTGCAGTTCGTTGTTGATCCTCCATCATACATCACATATACAACGAGTGTTGATATGCAACCAAAAATGGCTAGTGACCCGAATAACCAGGTAATAAATTTCCTGAAATCAGTTGCTAATGACATGCCGCTAGAACTGCGTTAACGCAATCTCCACTGTTCCGGGAAACGTATTTCAACTCTTTCTATGGACTTGAAATGATTAAATGATGAATTTTATTGTTCCAAGAAAACTATCAACTCCAAGAAGGCCTGTCTTATACTTTACAGGGAATAATGTATACTTCCTTTCGTTAATAGTAAGTCAAATAATGTGTCAGGTGCTTAATTCGAAAAAGTGAATGTTAATCTACCATATCAAGTTATGCTGACAAATTCTATTAGATCAGAAAAATGATGACGCCATCTTTGTCATTTCGTTGTAGAATGCATGGAGGAAATACTTTAAGAACAAAAGAGAGTTTCACCACAATCCTCTGTGACATTTAACGTGAAGACATGATGCAACTTACTAAACCTGTCAGCTGCTGAGAGTTGAAGTAGCAAAATTGCAACAAATCTGCCTCGTCATGTCCACCTTGAAGCCCTCTTCTACGAAGGCCAATCTTCATAATGGCAGTGAATTCCTAGGAGTCCAATATCATTTTCAATTATCTTTGATTGCTTATCCGTGACCAGTGGAATTCTTGTGACCAAGTGGAAACTCCCGCACGAACAACATGAATTCTCATTGCGGCAGTGCCCCTAACAGCCATCTTTGGTCAACATGTTACACAAAATGCCGAAAGTGTGGTTGTACGTGTGAATCGCAAAGTAGAGTTGCGATTTTGTTCACGATCAGTATTAGATCAGCATGTCAGATGCGATGTCAAGAATCTTCACAGATGGGCAATGCAGCCGAACAAAATCGCGTGACAATGACCACGTGTAGGTTCGATCTTATTGGTCTTTTATACACGTTTTTTTTATAAGAAAGTCATTATTTTGCCTGAGCCTCAATTTTCTTAACTTTTTCCGAAATTGAACCTCAGATTTTTTTAAATGTTTCTTAACTTTTGCTGAAATAAACTGGCTAGAGTGGTTTACACTTTCGTTAATACTATTGTATACTTGAATTTGAATTCCATGTTTAACATTTTGAATGCAATAACGACGAAATTACCAATTTTTGGCCTATAAAAACACTTAATTTTGGAATTTGAGCCTCGTGATTTTCTTATGATTTTCTTTAGATATTGATGATTTGAGCCTCATTTTCTTATAAACTTTTTTCTTATAAAAAAACGTGTAGTGAAAAGCACTGCTTCCATCATACAGTTTGTGTACTTGTTTTTTTTATAAGAAAAAAGTTTATAAGAAAATGAGGCTCAAATCGTCAAAATCTTAAGAAAATCGTAAGAAAATCACGAGGCTCAGTTTCCAAAATTAAGTGTTTTTATAGGCCAAAAATCGGTAATTTCGTCATTATTGCATTCAAAATGTTAAACATGGAATTCAAATTCAAGTATACAATAGTATTAACGACTCTAGCCAGTTTATTTCAGCAAAAGATAAGAAAAATTTAAGAAAATCTGAGGCTCAATTTGGGGACAAGTTAAGAAAATTGAGGCTCAAGCAAAATAATGATTTTCTTATAAAAAAGAACGTGTATTACTTGCACGAACACTGTATTGGAAGATGTAATAGAAATTAGGCCCTTCAAATTGGCAAATTGACTTTTTATATCCTTAACTTCCAATATTGTTTTAGGCCTCCTAAAAAAACATTAGTTTACCATCCTTTTTCGAAAATTTGTAGACGCCGGCGGGCGCTTTTTATGTTCATTATGCAAGGTTTTTTATCAGAAAAAAGTTTATAAAAGAATGAGGCTCAAATGGTCAAAATCTTAAGAAAATCTTATGAAAATCTCTAGGCTCAAGTTCCAAAATTAAGCTTTTTATTGGCCAAAAGTCGATATTTTGTCATTTTTGCATTCTATTTGTTAAAGATGGAATTCAAATTCAAGTTTGCAATGCTATTAACATTTTAGCAAGATTTGTTGAGAAAAGTTAGGAAAAATTTAAGAAAACCTCCGGCTCAATTTCGGGAAAAGTTAATAAAACTGAGACTCTGGCAAAATTATGGTTTTCTTATAAAAACATGTATTCCGACTAACAATATTGTTATTAGGATGCTATCCACCTGCGTAGAAGATATAAAATGTTTGCATTGTTCACACCTTGCGTGCCTTGTTAATAGACAGCTGAGAAAAAGTGCAGACATCAAACTGATACAAAAACAACGTCTAAAGCTTGGTTCACGTGAAGCAGAAGTAGAAGGAGAAGCAGAAGCAGAAGCGAGCCGCGTGTGAACGTCCTTGAAGCAAGTGAAGCAAAAGTGAAGCATGAAGCATGTTGAAGCAAGGATATCTAAAAAATTTGATAACCTTGCTTCCTCTCTGCGTCTGCTTCAGCCTTGCTTCACTCTTGCTTCACAAACTTTACAGTGTGAGCATTGTCTGCTGCATGTGCAACGCCCTTTGTAAATAAGTAGAATGCCGAGTCATGGGGAGAACAGTGTAATACTATAAAAGTAGCATGGAAGAACGGAGACTTGAAGAGACTGTAGGAAAGCATCCTCCCCCATGCACGGAAATGTTGGCTAATAGAAACCACAACTGTTGTTTGTAAGTTTATGGTATTCAAAATCGAATAACGGCCCAGCTTTCATTTACTCGGATACATGTGCAAATAGGTAAACATTTTATCGGGCTCGGCCTTGCGGCCCGTTGAAAAGCTGAAAATGGATACATTGGAATACGGTGTTAAGAGCGCATGTCTGTTGAAACCTAAAATTTAAAAAACACTTCGTTCTAGTGGAAATGCATCGACATTGCTCAGAAAATACGAAATGATATCTGAAGGGGACTTGGCGCTTATGCGTACTCCAATGGAATACGTTCCCATTCAATGCTATTGTACGTCTTGTGGATTTCGTGGTCGCTTGCTGTGTTGGTAGATGGGGGCCTAAAGCGTAAATTAGTCTGACAAAAATTTGAGTATAAGCTGCTTTTAAAAAATCACGAAGCAAACATGGGTATCCAAGAAGATTCCTTCTTCTTTTTTGTTTTTATGAGCGGTTTGTTTGAAATCGACCTTGATTTGCTTGCGCAAGTGCGAACTGCTTGCTTCACATCTTGCTTCACAAGTGTGAACCAGGCTTAATTGCAAATGCAATATTGCTACTTCCACATCATGCAATATTTATCAAGAGCAATATGAAAACACGAACTCAAAAAATAAAAAAATTTGACGTGGGAGGAAAAGTGATGCGGGCGGAGATGATAAACTAATATTTTTAAGGGGTCTTATGACTGGGTAAGGAGAGAAATCATGATTGGTCAATTTTTGCCTTCACCACCAAGAACCTGTAGAAAGGGTCGATCTTTATAACTTTTAGCAAGGGGGGCTCTACATGCAATATCATCAAATGGGTGTGGCCTCTTTGCAGCCTCGCCCATAATTTCAGGGATGCAAACACGACAATTTAGTCTAATTGTGATATAATAATCAACAATTAGAAATATCACAATAGACATGTAGCAGTGAAGAATTTCATCACAACAACACAATAAAAAACAGTGGAAGCAAAGCCAATGAACATTAATAACAAGATCAAGACAAAGAAATTGACGTGGACTGGGCCCCTAGAATGAACCAACATTTTAAAAGGGGGCTCTGTTCCCATGAGCCCCCCTATAGACCACCACACCTGTAGAGTGGCCTTGCTTACCTGTAGTAGTTTTAGAAATTCAAGTAGAGGTTTTTCGCATGAACATTAGCCGTGTAAAGTATTACACGGTTTTTTAAGAGAAAAGGTTGTAAGAGAATGAGGCTCAAATAATCAAAATCATATGAAAATCTTAAGAAAATCACGAAGCTAAACTTCCAACATTTAGTGTTATTATTATTGGCTAAAAATCGATATTTCGTTGTTATTGCATTCAAAATGTTAACGATGGAATTCAAGTATACAATATAGATAACGAAAGTGTAAACCATTTTAGCCAGCTTATTTCTGTGAAAGTTAGGACAAATTTAAGAAAATCTCAGGCTCAATTTTGGGAAAAGTTAAGAAAATTGAGGCTCAGGCAAAATGACGATTTTCTTATAAATAAGTTCATCTTAAAATTATTTATAATCTTTCCAGAGCCTATTTTGAAGTGGTCTTCATCATACTTTGTCGTCTTGGAACTAATGAATGTGGTCTTGGGAATTTAGAAGTGTTTCACTTTTATATACTTCCTTCGCAGAATTCTTTCCGTGCTTTGGTCTGTATATGTAGATTTCGAGAACATCACAACATGTGTTTCAATGTGGCATCAAACAACAAAAGGCCCCACATGACAATTTGGATTGAGTGAAGGGTTCCAAGAAAGCTAAAGTAGAGTGTGGTCAAGATCTATCATGGAGAAGTGCAATTATGGAAAAATTCCTTAAAACAGGCTCTGATTGTTTCTAAAGCGATTTGGACTACCGAAGCCTACAAAATCTTTTTGCCATCTGCATTTTCAGCTCCAGTTTTCTGTGGGTATCAATATCTAGCAGTAGCCCTGGCCTTAGACTTGACGCTCAATCCAGATTTTTTGCGAGTACAAACAGGCAGATAATGGAGTTGGTTAGCAAAGCTAATTGAAGGGAACATATCCTTGGGAAACAAATTGAAGCAAATTTAGGCTTGAATGAAGGCTTGAGCTTTGAAGCAAAGAACCAGGAAATATTTCTCTGAAACACATGCAAATCAGACATACGTGCAGATTAGTAGGAAACAGCTGTATGGATAAACAAAATCACAAAAAATTCTGTACGGAAAATTCTAACAGAGGTGGAAAAAGCTTAGTGCACATAGGAGATTTGTGGGCTTAAGCACATGCTCCCAATACTTAAGGGCGCATAGCCCCTAAAACTTCAACTGTCACAAATGTATCCAACAAATACTGTTACTTTGCAGTACCTACGTTACCAGCATGTAATATCGCCGTTCACTATAAGGGGCCTATGTTGTTGAAGGATCTTTCATTACATGTTGTAAATATGTAGAAATATAATACAGCATTGCATATTCGACTTTCGTTTCCTAATTTAGCTTCAATTGTGTGCTTTGTTAATACTTCATAACAAACTAGAAAAAGCTTGTGCAGAGAAGCCTGCAAAGGCACAGATTCTGCTAATTTTTGCCGGTGTTCTGTAGAATAAATGAGAAGCTGATATACAGAGTGGTCTATTAATTACTAATATTAATAATAATGCTAAAAGAAAGTCTCTCGAGTGACAATGTTTTGACTAGCATAAAAGAGCCTGTTCCCAGTATAATTGACAGCGAGAGTATAATCAAAGTATATTACAGTATATACAGTATAATTACAGTATATTGCCGAATATACACAGCTTACCATCTCTCCTTTCTAAACTAGAAAATCGCGAAATCAGAGCAGATATGTTTTGGTGGATCAGTATTACCTGATAGAATACTGAACGCTGTAATCGATGACAGCAAATCTTTCAACACGAGTATGACATGTGGTGCGCTTTAAGTATCTACCCTAGGACCTTTGCTATTCCCTTTTTCTTCGCACACTTTGTCAAATTGTTTGACGTGTTCAGCCTACTGCCTTACCAATGACTCTGGTGCTTACAAGGTTGAAACACTACAATCTTGTCAAGCATGTAGCCAAAGGGGTCTAATATGTAAAGAGATGTACTGATGCCAGTATGAGAGGAACTGACGAAGTTTCCTATTTGTTTCAAGGCTCACTCCTGCTAAAAATTCAATGGAAATGTAAATTACCTTGGCACAGCGTTATGTTGAACCAGGCAACGATTTCATGGTACCGTTGTCTCAAGTTTCCTAGCTCTTTCCTTGTAGTTCTAAAATTTTAAGCAGTCTAGTACTAGGTTGCTTATAAAGTAGTTTCTTATTAAAAGACGTGTATGTTATTTCATAGAGTTGCAAAAGCTTGCAAAAAACCTGAATTTGCTGGAAAATAGTATGCATCAAGAACAACTGATTTCCTCAATGTCTGAAAGACAATTGAAAGAGCAGTTGCTAAATATGGATAATCAGTCCTTCGAAAAGAAAACGGCAAAGTTTTTGCAACGGAAACCATTAGGCCATCTATCACAATTGTTTATAAGAAACTCTGTACGTCACACTAACAATTGATGAAATGGTGAAACTGACTTCTAGTACCATTTATACACACTGGTAACGGATAGAAAGAGTTTACATTCTAGGAGAAAACACCTGGAACGAAATTGGCTGTGAGGCCAAGCGAGCTCCGTCATCGTCTTTTCACAGAAAGCTATATTTCATGTACGTAGCTAATTAGGGGTTTCTATAATTGCATCGGAAATTGTTTTTTTATTGTAATCGACTTCCCTCAGTTGTTGAAAGTAGTTACAGCAGGTTTTTTCTTCGTTATCTATATTTTGCTTTTTCTAGCTTTGTTCGCTGAAAGTTAGTCTTACTAGCTGAAGGAGCTATAGAGAGTGAGAATTGAAAAGTAGTATAGGATTGAACTTAGAAATGGAATGAAGTTGATTGAATTGAGCTTTAAGTAAAAAGAATCTCAGCATGGCAAAACAAAGGAAGAAGCCAAATTCATTTTCTAATTTAAAGAAAAAACTGCTTCAATTCGAAGAAGCAGTCTTGGTTGTAGCAACCAAAGCCACAGAATCACTCTAAAAAGCTTTCTTGCAGTAAAACGAAACTGCAACAGCTGTAAACGTAGGAAAACATTAAAGTCTGTCAAAGGATACTAGCTAGCAAGGTTTATTATGGGCTTTTAAGAATTCTAGGCCAGTTAAGAATACTCAGAAACTGTAGATTGGAAGCATAAATCATCAAATTTAAAGTCTTCCCGGGAAGATTGTTTGGCATGCTTGTGGAAGCTTTGACAAAAGGTCATTTAATACGCCTGAATTTCCAGGCAAGGTTGTTGAGCATGCTTCCAAATCTTATAGGACATAAATATCCCAATTTATAGAGCCATAGCGTCAGATGCATATGGTTGATAAAATAAGTAGAGTTCTATACCGGAGGAAGCTTTGAAGATCATTTACTACATTGGAATATTCCTTCAGTCATGCAAACCTATCGAGCATCTGAGAAGAAAATTAGCCAAATCAGAGTCTCCACTGGAGTGACGATAGTCCATTCCTATGAAACTTGCATCATGCAACGAAACAGATGAAGGAAAATCTGAAGACTCTATGCTCTTGCCGAAAAAAATTTATTGTGTCAAATAACGAGAGAGGAGTCACTTGTAGATCAACACTACGAAGGATTTTTAAAGAGATAAAACTAGTTGAAAAACACAGAAAAAGAAGTTGAAGAAGTAATTGTAGGTTGCAACGTTAGCTAAATTTCTATTGAAATTAAGTAAGGAGCCAGTGTGTCACCATGATAAGCAAGGAGGTCTGTGACTTAAAGTTGCAATCAAAGAATAATGCCAACTTAGGAGAGTAACTAAATTTCTGTCTGCCTACATTTCGATTGTTTGCAGCAGCAAAAGTATTGGAAATTGCGAAGCTTCTAAGGGATATGTTCTTTCTTAGCGCAGGAAAGATCCTTGATATTTTATTTTTCTACATGCAGGCTCTTCATAAAATGGCATGTTATAAAATGATTTTCTTTGAAGCGCTTCCCCCTAAAAACAATAGCTGCATGTGTTGCAAAAGAAAATTGCCTATTACGATTCAAGATGCATTTTTATATCGATTAGTGCATTATATAAAGAGCCTGCAAATTGCCTGTACATAATTCATAACTGACAATGGTAGTAAAGCATAGTTAAGTCCACAGCTCAACATAATTTGCCACTTCCATTAATATATTCTCTGTAATTGCTAATTTAGTTAATTTATATACAGCTGCCACACGAGCACTAGGATTCATAGTGAACATCGTTAGTAAACAACTCTGAACTGCTCCTAATTAGCCTGTGAGCAGCTGATAAGAGTGATCAACCCAGTCCAATTGCAGCAATATGTGAAACATGAAAAGTATGCTTGTCTAAAGATACATTTACCTACCTAGTAAAGACTAATTTTAAAAAAATAGATCGATCTCAGTGGCTAATGATTTTGTGTGATCGTAAATTAGTATTAAATGAGACTCTGCCTCTATCATCTCAATACTTTTCTGTAATCTCTTTCATATTTGCTTTCGAAATTGAAGCTATTTCTTATAGATAATTCTTTTCAATTCTGTACAAGACCAGTAGAATTGCCTTTCCACAATCTTCCACCAATTTGATAAGCCTGTGTATGCTTCGACGTCCCCTACACTCAGCATACAAAAGGCAAAACTCATATGTAAAAGCCTATTCAATGATAAAAAGATCTTTCAAAACACAATCAAAAACGATTGATCGAGACGTGGCTTTGTAAATTTTGCTCACGTAAGATTGTTTCTGAGCATCAGCTGGAGCGGGAATTTGAAAAACACCCGATGGGTCACATGACAGTCAATATTTGAGCTCAGCTTCCTTGTAATTTAATACAAAAATCACCTGTCATTAACGCGTTGCAATAATTTTAAGAAAAAAGCTTGTTTTGGTGATCAACACAAAAATACTAGTGTTTCTTCACCATGACATAGCAACAAGGCATGTAAGCAGAAGATTCATTAGAGCAATCATATGGCTAAAGATATGACGTTTATCATGGATTAATTTCACTTTACAAGAATTGGAAAACACAGTTACTGAGGTGAGTCTACCTTGATTTCAAGAAATTACGCCTTTTCTTTGTTCTTGTAGTACTGTTGGACGATCATGAGATTTAGCCTGTTACTTTTGCTACAAATACTATGCTACTGCTAAATCTGCTCATGGACTTCATAAAAGTTGAATGCCGAAGTGAAGGAGATTATACTGCACGTGTGTTATGTATGGAACAAATTAATCGCTTCTACGTAAAGAAGGAGCCTTATGAGATGCGCTTTAGATCTTTTACTGCTTCAAAAAGAAACTAGTAAAATAAAATTCTTCTCTCATACGAATCCTCTAAAAAATCTGCAGATTTGTTAGCTATTATGCTTGACCTTTCAATGGTTGCATAGCACATAAACTGGAAGGTAAGTATTATGGACTGTCGGCCAAAGAACTTTGCGATGTATCAAGCACCTCAACCATAGCTATTGACAGATTAGTCGCTTATGGTTCCACCTTAGCTGAATTGTGCATAAGTATGATCGCTTATGGTTCCAAGCACTAGTGAAAGACTTCATCTGCTTCTATTTTGCCAGACATACAGAGGGTTGACAATTTGCACAGTCAAGAAACTCCTGCTATTTGAGTAGTGCTTTTACGACGGCAAGCATATATCACTGTTCTCAATAGTACGTATCCATAAAGCAACGTGATAGTCTATAGAATCGAATCCCTTTGAGTATAACTGGCATACTTGAAAACACAGCATAACTTACGTTGGGAATTCAGTTTGTCCTCAATGCTATAAACTTATTTCAACACTGTAATCTTTCTCCTCCATGAGCTTTGATCTCCTAACTCAAAAAGACACTCTATGTGTGTAGATACGTAGCTTGATATGCATACTACACACTTCGGAAAACTTGTTAATACGTTTTTAACTACTGTTCCCCTAGCCAAAGTTCTTTTCGTGTTGGGAAAATGGTAAGAGGAATGTGTGCGAAAGCGAGTAATTTTTCCAGATGCAAGTCAATAACAAAACGTCCTTTACGAGAATCAATCTCTCAGAGCTTCTCTACACCAAGATACTATCATTTTATGTTTAATTGATGCTGTAAAATATTCATTATTCTACTCTGATATTCCACTATTGAACAGCTTGCCGGCCAATGCTATTGAATAAACAAGTTTAGGCGATTCATTCATTTATGAAAAATTGCATCTCATTGGATTAGAGTTGTGTTTTCACTTTTACATTTATATCGGTCACTATGTCGTTAATAAAATTCTTAACAAGATGTAACTGGTGGCTAAATGGTTATTGAAAATCCTATGCATTTTGCGGTAAAAGATATCAAAGTAGTAAGCAGTCAGGTATATGGGGAACGACAAGGGCTAAATGTCATTGGTAACTTCATTTCAAAACCCAATCCTGCATTATCAGCCGACTGTCAACCTGTCAGGGATGGCACTAACCGGGAGCATTGAGATAGAGCCTATGGATAAACAGTAAGGAGAAAGATAAAGAAGTATACAAAACATTTTCCGCTAAGCGCAAAAGATTTACCTAAATTTCATCCACTAGTTACTTAGAACCTCTTAAATTCGGACACATTATAAGACAATGAATGCTTTTGAATTTCAAATATTACTGGTAATTCTCCTATAGCAAGAGAATTCCTTTCTTCTTAATGAGCTACCGAATTGCACTTTCGTGGTTCTGTGTAGGTGTCATGCGCTCCTTTGGACACGAAAAAAGATGAAATTGAAAGGAAAATGAAACAAAAGCATGAGTTGTTCTAGGGTGCACTTCTTATCTACTCGCGTATGTGAAACATGAATAGAGAAAAACGGATCTATAGATCGCGTGGGATTTCCGAAAAATGAAATAAGTTGAGATTGGCCCACGGATGGATTTTCCTAATAGATATTATCCCTTATTGCAAGGGATAGCACCGAAGGACTTGCAGTGTTGATATAAATCTTCTCATGATGGATAATTTCTTTGGTTTTGCCAAACAAAATTATTCCAACTTTAAACAAATGAGGCATATCTTAGATACCTTTGTAATTATTGTATTTTCCAGTCGAGTATTGCTGTTAACTAAGCTGCAACTCATCTTTCTACAGGTAAGCGATCAGTACAGCAAAAGAAACATCGGTGAAAGGTATCAGTTCACAGAAGTGAGAAATCAGCTCTCTCAAAGCATGTTAAATCTGGACACCTCGTTAAACAAAAGCCACTTTTAGACGATGCATCTTATGATGAGAATTTGCATTGGAGATAAACGCAAGGAAGGACGCCAAAGTTCTTCATGAAGTGAAAGTCATCCGTTCTACAAAGGTCAATCACACAACAAGCCTTGCATGCGCTGCTTATATTTTGGAAAAGGGACTACAGTTTTGAAAAAAAGCACAAGGACAAATGTAATAGCTGCTTACAAAGGAACAGAAAAGCACTCGACTTGTAAAGCAAAATTTTTCTCCAAAAGAATTCATCAACCTGGTGAGCGCATTGGTAAGTATTTCTTATGGATGTTGTTGTTGTTGCTTACTTTCTTTTGAGTAGGCTGTTATACCTACCTTTTTCAGCTAATTTAGGCCTACTATGCATGCTGCATCCTTGCTTAACATCCCTTCTGAAGGACGGCGGAGTGAGTTCTTTTGGTCATTTATCTGAAGGTCACCCATCCAGTGTCTGACCATACACAACCATGCTTAATTTTAGTTAAGCTAATGGAACTGGCTGGGCCGCTTAGCCACTCACCCCGCTGTCGAGCTCTACATAAATTTTTTCAATGACTAACTCACGTGGAAAAAGATTTATAATGGAATATAAACCCCCAAATTTAAGCATTAATTTGATTAACAAATAAATAGACATGACTGTCTATAAGTTAGGTTTATCATTTCCATTTGCACTAAAATCAAAATGAACTTCATGCATGGAAGTAGACGCTTAATCTTATAACACGTGGAAGGCTTTATTCTTGTAGGAAAAAACTATAAAATTCAGTTTTAGCCATAAAAGTTTTTAAAAAGAGTAGTGAATCATCTAGGAGAGTACCAGTGCAAGAGATCAGTAAAAAATATTTTGACTGCCTAGCCACATGAAGCAAACTGTGTCGATGGAATATATGTATTCTCACTCAACCATACTACTTATCCACTTTAACTCCATCGATGCTGCTGTCTGCTAAGTAGTAAGAAAAGTAAGCATTGCTCTATATAATATAATATAATATAATATAATATAATATAATATAATATAATATAATATAATATAATATAATATAATATAATATAATATAATATAATATAATATAATATAATATAATATAATATAATATAATATAATATAATATAATATAATATAATATAATATAATATAATATAATAATATATTTAGTTAAAGTTGGCTACAAAAGAAATAGTTAAAAACTAATACAGGCGAACTGCTCTTCCTATTTACAATGCTTATATACAAATTTAAATACAGCACGTGGAGCAGGTCCGTTTATCACAGCCAAGTCCAGGTAGTTCGATGAAACATGAAAAGTGCTAGCAAATTTCAATCATATTGCACAGCAAAGACCTACTTTATAAAAGGATTCAGGTTGCAGCAGATGTGCTGGTAGGATTATACGCGCACTCGGAATTTTAGTACTAAGTTCAAGAAGTTCGACAAGCATTTGAAGCAAAATTTGAACAATAATTGCTAGCAGAGGTAAGGACAAGGGAATAGGATGTTACCTGTTAGGCTATAAAATGAAATCAAAACGCATTTAAAAAGAAAATCAATAAAGCTTACAAGACGTACTAAGCTAATGGTATATTTGTTCAGATGCTGCGGGGGTAGAGAGTTTACAGCAAATCAGAGAAAAGAACGCAATTAAAAATATATGGTTGGATATTTACATCGGTGATGTAATGCATATTATTAAGCTGGATCGCCTAGCATACTTATTCAATGAGTTAGATTTCATCTTATTGTACTGTATCTTATATCGCATGCAGTGCATGTTGTATTGCATGTAATGTGAATTGTCTTGTATTGCATGCAACATATGTTAAGTTGCATTGCACGAAGTATGAATTGTATTGTATTGTATGCAATATGCATTGATTTGTATTGTACGAGATTTTCATCATTGTACCGTGTTGCACTGAAACAAAATTTTCCTAAATTACATCGAACTGCGATAAGAATAAAGTACTATCTGTTTTGCATATTAAATGTATGAGATTGCTCCATGCACTGCTTCATTGTATAATTGTGTTGCATGTGAATTGCATGGAATTGCTAGCTATTGTACTATACCACGCTTGAATGTTTAGTACCTTCTACAGCATTATAGCATCTCATTCTTTTCAGGCTGTCTCAACACAATGAAATTTGATCCTCCAAGCAACATCTCTTAGTCCAGTTGTTAGGAACATTTCTAACAACTGACATACGACTGTTTCTAGCATTAAAAGAGGACTTAAAGTCCAACTGTGAAGATCTTCCCTCTTTCCATAGTCATGTTTAGGATTATTTTGGTTAGTCAAAGAGGTGTTTCTTCTAATTAGCAGTTATCTCCTACAAAGAAAAAGAACTCTTGTCTCACTAGGTGAGGCCTCTAGACAACTTTTTATTTAAACCAGCGTTTCAGCCACAAAAGTGTTTTAATTATTTGAAATACTGATAATGACTCCATATTTTCTAACTAGGTGGAAAAGAGTACATTTATATTTCAAAGTTATAATTATAGCTTTAGAAGAAGCCTCACATAACTTTAAAAAGAAGCAATTAATGAATCATGGATGATAGTGAAAATGTTACAGTCAAACTCATCATATCTCGGATCCCTTCGGATCTCTTTCTCGCTTAATTTTAACGGAAAGCTACCCACAAAAACAGATTGGTTAATTCTGTGGCAAGGCTTCTAATCATTCCTATAAAATTTTGTCTGGAATTCATACAAAATTCAGCATTAGCATGTCTTGCTAGAATTTTATGGGGCCAGTTGATGGAACTGACAAGAATATTGTGTTGCTTTTGCAGACAAACTTGAAGACCTAACTTACATCTGGCTTGGAAAAAGGGCAATCAAGCTATAAAAGGAGGCAAGAAGAACGAACTTGATGAGGTAAGAAAAAATAGCTTTGCTCATGCCATGATGAAATGTGTGTCATATTGATTTACACACCAGCTTGCAATTGCATATTCTACATAGATAGCATTGTAGACAGGTTGCATTTTGCCAGCGGTTTGGCGTCACTTTTAAGGTTCATTTGTAAATAACAAAATCTTTAAGCAAAACAGCTGTACAAGCAGAAAGCACGAATTGAGCAGCAGCATGCGTAGGTTGTTAGTTTTTCAATCAAATGCAATTAAGTCACAAGCAATGATAGAAGCTCCCTTCATGTGAGCTGGTGCATTATAAAGTCAAGCAACTTTGGTCTTGAAATGAAAATAAAATACATAAGATCGGGTGATTGAATATTAGCAACATGCTAGTGAAGCTTGAAAAGAAACTTGACGTAAATCGTAGCGTACATGCTCCTAAAACAAGATACGGAAATAAGGAGATGTAATGTAATGTAATCGATTATTTATACAAGAAAAAAATAACCCTTCAGCAACTAAAATATTACATATGCATATTTTAGTGAAGAATGATGAAGAAAGAATGAATGAAAAATAAAGAAGGAGTGAAGGAAAAGGAAATGGAGAAAAAGAATGGAAGGAAGAAGCATACAACAAACTGCAATGCCCAAATGTTGCAAAAGAAGAAAAAAATCAGAGAATGAAAATTCTGTTCATGTCTTATTGTAAGCAGTGCATGCAAAGGGGTTCAAAATATTCAAATTGACAACCCTGATTTGAAGCCTAGTCGAAAATCAACGTATTACGTCTGTTCAGTGCTGTTTTGTTCTCCAAAATTCATTTGCTCTCACATTCAGCATCTTTGAGATGCGTCGTCGAATTGAACGACATTTGACAAAAATTTATAACTATGTTATATTTGGCAATGATTATCCTGACAAAGCAAGCCCACCAAACAGGGCTCGAGAAATATTCGGGCGTGGTGGGCACCGCCAGCGGGCACCTTCATGCTTCCCAGGCAGCTTGCGCTAGCCATGATTATTTTCAATCCATCTCATTTTCAATTCCTTAATATTTATCCATTAATCTCTATCAACATACACAAATAAAGGTTAAAGTATATAACTATGATACAATCTATCTTACATATATGTGGTCGATCAGTTTATCTGTGCAGGCAGGTCAATGGGAAAAAGCTTCACCTGCAGGCAGTAAAACATTTTGTCGGACACTGCTACTAAACCGCAATCTACAAGAGCTCTATCAAACATTCGTTTGATACACAGAAAATGCAGCAACTTTTGAAGGCAATCAACGACCATTCAACAATTTACTACAAGTTTCCATCTATATAGGCTTAGATGTTCTTGAAAGATTAAAACATTTGAAAAACAGAGAGCAAAGGATACAATGGTTTTATGAATCAAAATGTATTCTTTGTCTCCCATCAAGGGCATAGCCAGCGGGGTTTGTGGGGTGTAACACCCCCAAATTTCGGTGATCTCGTCGTTAAATTAAGATTTATGTACTTTCATCAGTATATGAATGCATGTTTTGTTATGAAATAATCAAAAGAGTGATGAATATGCCTACTCTTAAAGCAATGCACCCCATAAAAATAGGGAACTCTTGCTACAAAATCGTTTCTGCCGGTAAGTTCATACCTCTGTCGGTAAATTCAAAGCTATATCAGCTTCTGTCAGTGAATTACTGCTTTACACCCCCCCCCACCAGAAAAAGAGATAGCGCGACCCCACTTTCTCCATTCTTGCACTTTATTATTTCAATCCATATCTCAAAGCTTTTGTGGTAAAGTCATAATAAGTGTAGTCAAAGGCTGAAAGACAACACTTGTTCAATCCACTGCAAGGAGTTAAGTATTACAGATACTGGCTACATGCGGCTCAACTTGAACTGAAAGTAGTTGTCATCAATAAAAGCTTCACGTCTCATCACATAAATAACCTTTTTAAGGCAAACCATCATACTCAACATGAATTTTATACTCTTGGTCTGTTAGTACTGAAGCACCTGCATTTCACCTTGTCCAATATTCCTTTTGACTGCTTTGATAGCACCAAGCACGGTTTAGACTTGCTGTTGCAACTAATCTCATACTAATGTAAGCTGTGGCTCTAGATATAATGCTATCAAGCTTTCGATTTTATAGTGAAAGATATACTTCAAGGTGTTGCATATAAACAGACGGGCCACTGGTTTGTGTAAAAGAATTTATATCTAGACAAAAGAATGTCATAACCCATGTATACTCCAAAATGCTCCGAAGTAATCCAAAACAACGAAGGATGTACCTAGAAAAGTGTTAAACAAGATGATTCCTTGTTCTATACATGAAGAAAGATGAAATACTAAATACACAATTATTCCGTATGTAGGTGAGCTACAGAAGCATTTATATAGATGGCAGATGACACAAAGGAGAAAGAACTGACACAATGGGAATTGGTGGAAATCATTCTTGGAAAGAAGCCAAAAATGAGGCAAAGGAGCCAAGTTGAACAAATCCTACCTTGGTTTAGAGATAGGAGTGCGTTCTTTAGAATGCTTGAAGAAGGTATGAATTGAATTAACTCTAACACATTCCAATGAAGTGTGTTAATAGCTTTTAATAGGAATAGCTTTTAATAGGTAAGGCAATAAGGCAATATATATATATATATATATATATATACATATATTTTCCAATTGTGATGACGATACTCAATGACAATTACCAAATAAAAGAGTGGTGATTCCTTCAAAGTAAAGATTGAATAAATAGAAGAAACAAATAAAACAAATTACTAAAAACAGAGCTTTATTCTTTAATAATGGCTGAAGGAATACTATCTAAACAAATATGTATAAAAATCAATTATAAATAAATGAATAAATAGAAATATAGATATATATATATATATATATATATATATATATTTATATTTATATATCAGTTAATAGATGAGTAAGTAAATTTAACTGCAATGAAAATTATATCATTATGTTTTAAAAAAATTTTGACAGGGTTGCAAAAATACGATGTGGTGGGATTCGAAGAATGTGTTCCTGTAAGTAAATCCCCTTAAAGGAGGGGTGCGTGGAAATTTCTCATGCACAAGCCAGTGACTTCTTTAACATTAGATAGGAAGCGACTGGTGATTTACTAGGCATGAGACGATGAACATTCTATATGCATTATTTGACGTAAAATGAAGGATACGTGAGAAAAGCATCGGAAATTTGACCCAGTATGACGTCACAATGAAGTGTAGAACTGCCGAAATAGCTACTCAGCACAAAGTGAATTGTAAAAGCAAGAGTCAGCAACGAAGGGGTTTTCTTGACATTAACTCCAAAACTATTGTACTGCGTTTGTTAGTCAGGGAACAGGGAAACAAGATTACACGATGCATCCAAATGCAATCGAGCAAATCATGCAGCTGCAGCATGAAGAAAGGTCGATGTCATCTATGCTAAGGTTATGCGAATGGCTGAGAACAACAACATGTATTCTATCTCAAGTGCCAAGGGGTATGCCACAAACATATGTAGCAAACAATACAACCAATAACATCTATCTGATCGTCTATATACGACGATATGGTTGTCTATAGTTATCTAAGCTATCATCTATAGAGCGTTCATTAATATATAGATCGGGTATTTATGCGCACAGATGAGAAATCATGGAAGTTCACTAGGGTATGCCTCTGGAACATGTTTCATAAAGTAGCAGTTGAAACAATGCATGTTCCATGCAAAATTAGCAATAATCGTCTTTATCATGTCCCACGTAAAGGTAAGATTTTAGTAGAGACAATGTCCTCTAACACGAAAAATAGCAGAAATGGGCATAATAAATTCTTTTTACGATCACAGGAATCAAAACAGGTACCTACTGAGAATCACTGAGTACTCTTTTGTTAAAAAGTCATTTCATTTTTAATTTACAGAAAGTCTCATTGGCATGATACAATACGCTGAGCTATCATGGCAGCCTCAAGACTTTGTTGTTGTTCAGCAAGGAGAAATTGGCGATTGGTATGACTCCTGTTGTTGATTATATCTGTTCTCTTGTGACAATAATCCATCAGGAAAATTTTGTTTATGTTAATTTGCCATTGTCTTCCTTTGCTTTCGTTGCGGCTATAGCCCTGTGTGTCCATATGTTTGTATGTCTACAGCTAGTATGTACCAGAAGGGCAAATTGGTGCCATTCGAAGTTTCATTATAAGCAGATAAATACATGCAGACATTTATATATATATAAATAAATATATACATATATTATATATATAAATAAATAAATTATATATATAACATATATATAGGTAGATATATATATATATATATATATACAAAATACGATATATATATATACAGAATACGATATATATATATACAATATAAATATATATACAATATATATATATATATATATATATATATATATATATATATATATATATATATATATATATATCAGGCAATTATCGCCTGATAATCGAGAAATCGTGAAACTAATAGTCGCAATTCCGCAGTTTTATTTTCTGTGTCAATCTACCTATATTACGCTCTGTGAAATGTATTGAGCACTCTCAGTTTTAGAGGATACAAGGAATTCAATTTATATATATATATATATATATATATATATATA
>OLMO02000009.1:21504224-21582146 GCA_900291935.2 Cassiopea xamachana | reverse complement strand
TGTGTGTGTGTGTGTGTGTATTTATGCATGTATTGTACATAAACTTTTGTAATGCCTACTTTGCATATGCACACTATTTCTAGTTATTTTTATATTGAATCGTATCTTAACTGTCTACAGTTTTTATGTAATTGTACGTGGGACAGTCTCTGTTTATGCAAGACCAACGCAGCAAAGCTCACCCATTGCAACAGAGGAGATCAAGTTTGCACGAAGCATCCAAGAGCGAGCAAGATTTGGTTCCGAGCTTGCTCAATTGAGTGAGTGCACTTCACTAATATCTCACTCTATGTTTTACAGAAAAAACTACAAAATAGCACATTAGTTGGTCTAGTAGATTTATCCAAATCATTTGTTCGACATTAAATATATGATGCAATATAAAAAAAATCATGTTGATTTTAATTTTCCTGCCCTCCTTGCAGATTCAGGCCGTTGTTTTGGGGAGTTGTCAGTATTAACAAAGGATGGCGAAAGAAATGCAACGATTATTGCAGACGAGCCCACGCTTTTCATCATATTCAAACGAGAAATGTTCCTCCGATTTGTTCACGAAGAATTCGCCAACGAACTTCTACGAAAATCAGGTTTCGTACAAACTTGCCCATTATTCAAGAAATGGCCTTCAGCATACAAGAATCTATTGACCGAATGCTTACATATAAGGCATGTAAACTATGGTGAGGCAGTTGTCGTCCAAGGTTCGAAAGTTCAAGCGCTCTATTTTATAACGAAAGGACAAACAAAACTTAGCATGAATACAGCAATGCATTTACGACAATACAAAGGGGCCGTTTCGAGAAGATTTTACGAGCTCATGTATTCTTACTACAATTTTGAATTCAATGAGGATGATGATACCTACAAATTTCCAGTTCTGCTGAGGCGGAGGCGGAAAGAAATAGAAGGCTTTTTCAAAACAGAGATGCGGAGTAGACCAGATATTGATATTTGTGTTGTAGATTCTCAAAATGGCATGATAGGTATGTAACAGAAGCAAAAGGAATTTCCTACTTCCAAATGGCAGTTTCTTTTTGGAATACTAGAATGATATGTGTTACTGAAGATAAAGGCTGCAAGCAAGCTAGTCATTTACGCCAATAGTTGATAGACATTCACCTGCTATGTAACGCCAGTTGCATTGTGTTTGAGACACCCCCCCCACTCTCATAATGATCTGTTGACTACCCCTTCACATAAAATGAACAGTGCCGTTACAGATCAGGGTATCGTCCCTCCCCGTTAGGGACGTTACATAGCGATTGCATGATCCCTTGTCACAAAAACATGGACCCTTTGAATCCAATTAGGCACTACTAAGATACTGCACCAGATGATTGATGGGCGAGGTGGCATAGTTGTTAGAGCGCATGCCTCCTGTGTGGAAGGTCTACGGTTCGAGTCTGAATCGATACCCTGACTGAGTGCTCGCTCACTGTTCACCCAGCAGCGAATGGGTACCCAATGGGAACACTGGGGAGATAACGGCGGCGAGCAAGGAACTGGCAACCTTACTTCACATGCTGATGACATAGGGTAAGTTCCTCTCTAGCAGGTTCTCCCCTACGTACGGAAGTATATGAGACTACCTTTACCCTTTACTAGATAGTTATGAGTGGGTGCATGACACATGGGGAAGGAGCTGTAGCCAAGGTGTCTCTATGCACTTCCGAGTGGGGGTATATTGCAGACAAGTCAAAGAACCATCAACGGTTTCGGAAAAAAGTGGGAGCATGGGACACCCCCACACTTTTGAAGAGTAAAGTTTTGCTTTTGAGCGAAGAACCTTCACACTCTATAATGAGCGGTATCTATAGTTCTTTGCCAGCCTGCACTGTTCAGCTCATTTCACAGAACTATCTAAATGTGTTAGCTTCCACAATCAATATAGAAATATGCTAGGACACACTTCTAGTGAGCTTTGATTCCACAGCTCTATTGTTTTCACCTTCAAACTTAGATGGGTAAAGGTCGATACTCTCTTTCTCTTATCAAAGTTTAAAGGTGAAAACAATAGAGCTGTGGAATCAAAGCTCACTAGAAGTGTGTCCTAGCATATTTCTATATTGATTGTGGAAGCTAACACATTTAGATAGTTCTGTGAAATGAGCTGAACAGTGCAGGCTGGCAAAGAACTGTAGATACCGGTAAATGACTAATCAACAGGTAAAAATATGTAATATCCTATTTGTGCATGGCAAAAGTCTACAACACACTACAAAAGCGAGGTGGGAACACTTCTATGGGCAGCCTTCTAGAAAAAGCTTGAGGTTCAGGCAAGGAATATATTAGTAGGCTTGGGGTGGTTGTGACCGAGTTAGTCCCAAAAGCTTTAATCAAACTTTCCAAACAATTATAATAAAAGGGCACTGTAACAGGGCATATATCTGAATTTTTAAAAAGTGAAGATACTAGATTTTTCAGGCTAAGAAATAATCTGAGGGATCCCTCTTTTTTGCTTTCGGGCTTGCTTCCACTTTTCTACTTTTAGTTTCTAATTTGGTTATTTTTTCCAAGGTGATGTTGAAGTTGCTCACGATCTTCCAACATACTCTGCAACAAACTACTGCATTGAGGCAACTACTCTGTATGAACTTGATATCCCCAACTTCATCCGCTTGATCGTTAGAAAAAATGCTGAAACCTTTGAGACGATACAAAAACTTGTGGCAGCAAAGATAGGGTTTCGTAACTCTGCCATTGAAGGGGGTATACCTCTATATGCGGCATTAATAGAATGGGAAATACTTAGCAGCCATGTCACAACAAAGCAGATGAAATCTTCATCAAAGCAACCAATATATGAGCAAAAAAGAAAGAATGCACGCGGTGAGGAGGTTGGAAACGATGGAATCCAAGAAGATCGGGGTAAGAGTGGAGCGAGATCACAAAAGGTAAGTCAAACTTTCAAGTGCTCTATGGCTGGGTTTACTGAAATTTAATCATTCCATGAACTTTCCATGAAATATGAAACAGGTCTTATCTCTGACTTTGGAAGCAGAATCTAGCTAAAGGAAATGACGGCTACACCTTGAGGTTGTGAAAGTCAAATTACTCGATTCTGGCTGCTCTTTGAGACGCTAGGCCAGCAACAAATGTCTTGCCTTCATGGTAGAAGTAGGTGGAAGTTTGTCTGGAAGTAAAATATCGGTAAAAGAAGGAATTTTATCAGGCGTTTCATAGAGCTGAACGTTAAATTAAAAAAATTATTTCAATAGTTTAACAAGAAAAATTTTGTTGCATAAAATGCGACTGAATTTATTTCAGTCTACTGATTACATTGGCCGTTTGAGTTATGAAATTGGTAGATTTTGCTGGAAATACAAGCAGAGTTTTGCAGAACATAATGGGGAGCAACAAAATATTTCGTCTTTGAGCATTTCAGTTAATCGTAAACCTGGACCAGATTGACATCTTTCGCCTTAACTGTGTTTCTATCATAAAAGGATACGAAAGAATATTTCTTAAAATTTGTAGCAACAACTATATCTAATTCGCTCAAATCAAAAAAAAGATTAGGCCATCGTTCTATAGACAGATTTCCATTCTATCAACATCAAATTCCATGGTTGAAGAAAAGTTCCAAATTGCAGGCAAAGTTGCACAACAACCAGTCAACAGGCGATGTCACTTTGCAAAATTCGCAGACTACGATGAGTCAAAAACAGGACAGGTGGGGGAAAGCATCTCCACTCAGCCCTGACAGCAAGAAGACAATGATGTCGCAAAAAACAAGGCAAATGCTTCTTGGATTAGATGAGACACCAAAAAATAGAGAAGGCAGAAGAAGCGCGAATAGCGGGAAAAAATCTAGAATTCCTGCCTTGCAAGAGCAAGAGCCTAAGATTGTAGCAACTGGAAAGTTAATATTTAAGTACGTATTATCATTACTAATGACCAGTAGTGTAGAGCTAAATTAGTTACTAGGGGGGGGTCAGGTAGAGGACGAAGGTAGAGCATCGGGAAACTGTTTTGGTGGTTGTTTTTTATTGTTATTATTCTTGTTGTGAACTAAATGTGTACAAAGAGAAACAAAATGACAACCTCTAATGGAAACATGGAACCAGAATCTCTTCTGTAGAAACATTTCAGTACTCTGTTTCGTCCTACTTGCAATATTTTGTAAAAAAATAGAGGCTTAAGCTCTCCAAAAGTGCTATAAAAAAGAACTTGGGAGCATAGGCCCCCGAGCCCCCCAAGCTCTACACCACTGCTGATGATCAAAATTCAAAGTCAAAATTGTCGGATGGCGTGAGCTTCCCCTTGATTTCTTTGAACTGCTACAGTAATCCAATGTTTGTTTTACGAGGTAAGTGGCCAAGCGGTCCAGCCAGTTCCACTAGCTTAACTGAAATTAAGCATGGCTGTGTACCGTCAGAAACTGGATGGGCGACCTTCCAGATGAACGACCAAAACAGTTCACTCCGCCGTCCTTCGGAAGGGACGTTAAACTAGGGGTCCCATGCCTGGATGCGGCATGCAAAGTAGGCGTAAATTAGCTGACAAAGCTAGGTATAACAGCCTACTCAAACTAAAGTAAACAACAACAACAGCAACCTGTACGTTGGTCCTCCATAAAATGTTGTGGTAATGACTGAAGATGAAACTTCATAAAGATAATTATATCATAAAATAAATGAAATTCTTCTATTTAGGCCTATGGAGACTAGTTAAAGGTAGAAACCGATACGAACAACAAATAGGCGCAAAGCCATTCCGCTTAAAATCGAACAGCGACCACGGTTGCACGAAAATTATCCGTACAATTTCACGTATCATTTTGTGTGGTTCTTTAAAATAAAATCACTCATTACTTACTTTGATGTTGTTAATTTCTTCTTTCCAGCAAGAAAACACGTGAAGCAGTATTTGAGGTAGGAAACAGAGATTTAGTGGCAACCAAAGATACTCACAATAATTCAAAACCATTGCTAGCATGAAGCATTGACAAGATGGTTACCAGTACTTGGAGAAAAGTGAAAATAATGGCTCCAAATAGGATACTTGCACATAAGGCCTGGATCCAAACGTCGAGCTTCTCATGTGCCAAGCCTAATACATGAATAAGCACATGCGAGGCACGGCGTTTGATTTGATTAAGTACATGAGAATAATTGACCGATCCAGTCGAGTAGCACAACTATGGCACCGCATTAAATCAAATGTCATGCTTGTCATCTGTCGAGCCTTGCACAAACTATTCCTTATTGTTTTTTGTATAAAAACTGCACCAGCTCCAAGTGCTTTATGTAACTGTTCTAAAAGTTAATTGGCTTGACCCATTTGGCTCGATGCTTGATTCAGTGTTGAGCTAGCGTCGTACACAGTCGAATTTATTGTAATCAGGTTTGGCTCATGACAAGTCTGACGTTTGACTTAGGCCTCCTGAATCTCCAGCTACACACTGTTTTATAAGAATGCCTAAATGTTCCTTGAGCCTCAATGCTTTAAAAAACATTCGGATTTTTGGCCTAGGATTACTCCCTTACTCTTGAGAGACACAAGATGTAAAATAGTCTGGAAATTGAAGAAAAACTTCAAACATTTCCTGATGTGCTAGTTTTCCATAAAAACAGATACAGAAGAGGACAATAACTTTGGTATCTAAATTAAAAATTCAATATGAAAAAAAACTTAAAGAAAGAAAGAATCGAAGTTTTGATGAACCTTGAGCTTTACATTATTCTTAAAGCATTTTTATATTTCAGCGAAATCGAGGCTCAATATTCTTATAGGCTTTATTCCTATAAAAAAAGTGTGTAAAAATATGGAAACGAGACTATCCAGTATCGTCAGTAGCATGTGGCCCATTGAAATTTGATGCACACATTTTCAGTAAGAAACCAGTCTACAAGCAACCTAGTACTAGACCCCCTAAATATATAAGAAACTCAAAAAGTCCTTTCCCGCGCCAATGACGCATAGGGCGGCGCCTATATCCGTTTTTATAGCACTAGGCCACGCGTCTGCGAATGTAGTGAAAGCTACAGCGGGGGGCTGGTCCACTTTTAGCTTCACGAGTTTAACTTTCCTACTCCATTCTCATATGTCGAGCGCCAGACGAGAAGGCGATGAGTACCATTTTTAAAGTCTTTGGTATGACTCGGCCGGGATTCGAACCCACGACCTACCGGTTGTGAGGCAGACGCTCTAACCACTGGGCCATCACTCCGGCTATGCAAGAAACTAAAGGACTAAAAAGAAAGAGCTAAGACACTTCCGACAAATAACACATTGAAATCGTTACTTGGTCTAAAACAATGTGATCATAGCTCTAAATTAGATATAAGCTCGCACTGAAGCATTTTGCTTGCTAAAATACTAATAGTTGGCTACATTCAAGTTAAATTTAAGTTTTAACTGCAATTTAGTTTGTTAAGACACTAAAAAAAAATTTTAGAACTAGAGTGTGGTCAAATATTAAGAAAAATACACTACTAGACCTTGAGCCAGGTTTCTTATAAAAAAAGTGTGCAAATAGCCTAGACCTAATGCAGGGGTCTGGAACCTTCTCATCTGAGAAAGCCATTTAAAGCACCATGTTTTAAAATGTATTGCCATGAGAGCTATACTGTATTTTTTAACAGTAAGTACCACTAAATTCGTGTATTATTTGTAATGCAGCAGGTTTTGTAGCGATGATGACGGTATTGCTGTCGACTTTGAAGAAATTTCAGGAAAGATTTTCTGTGAGCCAGAGAGCGAGAGAGCCAGATGCAGTCACCACAAAGCCACATCTGGCTCACTAGCCATAGGTTCCAGAACTTGGCCTAATTGGACAAATTACATCTCCTGGTAAACAAATTTGATGGGGGGAAAGACCATTCAAAAGTTTCCGTTTGGGGGCATAGCTCTCCCGTGCTCCACTGCAGTTACGTGTCTGATTTCTGAATAAAAAAGGCGATGAAACATTCACAGATTGCAAAGGAGAATAGTAAAAGTCACCTATTATAAGAGTGCCTTCATCCCTGTTCTTTGTAGCTACATCACAGGGGTGTGTGCTGCGGCAGCATGCAAGTACCTGATGTAAGCATCAACATCGTGTGTTTTATACTTTTCAGAAAGAGGCTGCTTTGGATCACTACAAGAATCTAAAAAAGAGAATGCAATCGATCAAAATAGTAAGCCATAGGCCTGCATGGACAGGATGAAGAAAGGAGACAAAAGGATGTTGATAAAAAAATACAAGGTTTTGAGTATGAAAGTAGAGAAATTTGAAAGTCAAAAGTTTATTAGAACAATGTAATATGCAACGATTATTTATTTTCTAAAAATTTCTCAAAACTCCATGAAGTTTCGTTCATGCATTTTCACTGGTCTGTGGTACTTATGGTCAGCAGAGCAATATTTTGAGTGGGGCTCTAGTAAAGGTGAGAGACTCTATACTTGCCCATTGAAAATGTTGCATGAGAATTCGTACGGTTGCTGGAAGGGAACTACAGCTCCCAATCCCTGCTCCATCACACCTATAGCACCGGCTTTTTAGAGCTACATTCCAACAAAATAATAACTATATTCCAACTTTAATTACTTTGTAGTTTTTTTATGTGCCTGTCTGCAAAGTATGGTAGAACCTGCAATGGTAATCTATCGACGATCATTTGACATGTCTGCACGTAATTCTTCCACTTGAACGTTTGACTTTCAATAACCATTGCCAAATGCATTCTACCATGCTATGCAGATAGGCTTACTTCTTGTGTGCGTAGTTTTAGTTTACTAGTTATTCGTAATCGCCACCGGGTTACTATGTATTTCCATGCTCCCTATTTCCCTGTGGTGTAGTCCTGTATATTGTTGTTTGTAATTATATGCGAATAAAGAAAAAATTGGCATTACTTAGAACTTATAATAACATACTACCCTTCCCTGAAAGCAGGTCTCGATGCCGAAATAAAGGAGTTTTATGAAAATATGCCATTTTCATGTCACATTTCGCGCTATTTTATGACATCACCCCTTGATATGTTATTTTACGCTCTTTCTTAAAGCTTCACTCTATTTTATGTTTATTCGTGTACTATCAAGAGCAATATTGTCATTCTTCAAATCTGCAGCTACTAAGATGTGAGATGAGATCTGAATGTGAACATGAGAATGTCAGATATCATGTATGGTTTTGCTGGTGCTGCTTTACCAAGATCTAGGCAAGTACAAACTGAAGGAAAAAATCTTTCTGATATTCAAGCATTTGTGAGATTTTATGCTATGCTTAAGCTAGAATTTTATACTTTTCTACTACCTTATACTGTCTGGGAGGCCTTTGAAAATAAAAGTTGAGACGAATGGAAAGCGGAAAGCAGTGTCGGTGGCTTTGGGGAGACTTGAAAACATTTCAGTAGGCAATTACCAGGGTTTTATTCAGTGGAGGCTAAGGGGAAGAGGTCGACCCAAAACCAGAAACAGTGATAACATCAAAGAGCTATGTGGCATAGGAATGGTGTAAGCAACGAGACTGGCTCAAGATTGCAACCGGTGGAGAGTTTGGAGCAGAAGGCCACGGCTGGTTTGGACCGACCAATCTGTTGTTGATAATGATTCAGTGGAGGGCCAGAAAGTTTTGAAATACAGAGCGTGTATGCAATAGTTAGTCTACACAGTATATTTGCAGTGCTGGAAATTTTGGACTGGGCAAAAGATCAATAAGCTTTTCCCCGTCTTACAGGTGAACAAGAGCAAGGACATGCTCATACTTAACGTATGAATACAGAATAGGCTTATCACCAGGGGCGTATGAGGACGTCAAACTTAGGGGGGCTGTAAATTTTCTGCCCGAAATATCAAATGGAGCTGGGGAGCAGGCAGAAAAGTTTCCCGAATTTCCTATCGGTCTTTCAGAAAATGTGTCCGAGTGAAACGGATTTCTGCCCACCTTAGGGGGGGGCTGCCCGCTGCCTCCTACACTTATGCTTATCGCCATTGTGTGGTGCTGGAAAGATAGGTAGCTGTTCCTGGATTTGCTGTATACACCAATCAAAGGCTACTTTAATATGTAGCAGATATTCCAGAAAGCTCCATATCAGATCAAAGAAGATCTCATCTGTTGGAAAAAATTTAATAGAAATAGAAAGCTTTATCTCTATAACTCTTGTCTATTAACTGGATATTGACAAAACCAACTAACTTAAGTGCCAAGATCAGCATGTTTATCCGTGTCTCTCATTTGTCTAAAATATGCAACCTACAAAACTGGCAACATGAGTGGAATTTTAGAAGGCTGATGTTGCATCAAATTCATGGCTACACCTAGGGTAATATTCAGGGAGTGGCATCAGGAGAGGACTAAGGGGGATGTTCCTTGGTGGAGTATGCTAGCCCTCCTACTGGAAGAGGGTGAACTTTGTTTTAGTGTTCAGTAGTTTCAACACCCTTCTATCCATTCTGAGCACAATCTCTTAATAATACTAAGGAAGCTGGATGCATAGTACCTCTGCAAAAATCAGTTCTTTGATTACTATAAAAAAATTAGATGAGTGATCAATTATAATTCCTCTATTTGTAAAGATATGAAAAGTCAGTGGACTACAGCACAACAAAGTGTTCACCAAAGTACATATATTATACCAAAATGCTTTAAAATTCACAAATCTTCAGGCAAAATATAACAACATTGCTGGGCTATGCAACTTGAAAAATACTGAGGAGCTCAGATACTGTTAAATCTCCAATAATATCTAGTTTCAAAAAGGCGAAAAATTGGCATATAATAAATTATTGTCAGCATAGAAACTTGCAATAATTAATATACAAAATGGAAATATAACTCTTGAAGAGCTAGACATCTATGAGATAAGACTTGACTTTGCCATGACCAATGATACACATTCTATCTTCATACACAAAAACATCTGCAAATGCATTTTCATCTGCAGTACATTCCAAAACAGCAGGGAATACTATGTGTTGAATTCCTTTGTGATCTTTAAAATCCCCTGCCTCATGAGAATGCCCACAAAGGCATGCCTTCACACATGAGTGACTCCATATTATATCAAGTACATCTTGGTAATTCCAAACATTACATATGAAAACTGTGCTCTCTGGATGCAAAGGCACATGACTAGTGATGATGACATGCTGATTTGCATTGGTTGCAGCTGCAAGCTCCTCCTGAAGCCAGTGCAATTGCTCTGTACTGATGCCTCCATTAAACTTAACAAAATGAGGCTCCTCCAGTCCAAATGGAGAATTCCAGTTATCATTTGTATTTTTTACAGATAAGATCTTCCTTGCTTCTTCATACTCCCAATCCTGCTCCTGCCATCCACAAATGCTTATGTCATAGGAGTCCAATACAATGAATTTGACTTTTGGGTGAGGAGAAAATGCAAAGTAGTACTTTCTACCACTGTCTTCTGTTCTGTCATAAAAATGAGGAATGCTGTTTATTAAAATACCACTGCCTTTATTGACAGTAGAGCTAGCTACATAATTCTCTCTGTTTCTGCACAAGTTGTCTTGGCAATTATTGTGCTTGGCATTATCAAAATGTTCAGAACTAGTCACAAATCCTACTTTGCTATTGAGCAATGACTTTTCAAGCTCTTTTCTTGAAAACAAATAAAATTCATGATTGCCCCAAATATGGCAGATATAGCAGTCTAATTGTTTGAAGACATCAATAGCACTTTGCAGAGTCGTTTCCCTATCATGCCTTTTCACATGATTACCTTCGATCAAATCGCCCAGCTGCAAAACAAAGTCTGGCTTGCTTTTCTTCCAACAACCAACAGCCTTTTCAAGCAACTTTAAAGAATTTCGATAATATCTCATGGTCGAACCCTCAAAATTTAGCCTATCATCAACATCTCCATATTGCACGTCGGATATAATGCCGAATTTAAACAAAATCTTGTCTGTGGTATTTGATATTTCTCGATATGCTTCTTGGTCAGTTCCTTTGGATCCTAATTGCCTTATCGCCATTACAATTGGATAACAATATGAGCTGCGCAAAAGAAAGCTTTCAAGAAAAACTAATACACTACTTGAAATAAACCTACTCCTCAACACATTTCTGTAGCCAAATAAAGATTGCATGTTACTACCTTCCCCAGGTGAAAAGTGTAGCTACATGCATTTTGTAGTTATGCAAGCTTTCCTAAATTCATAGCTTTGACGTTTAAAACGAGGCTGTCTTACATTTATAAGAAACTCGTTTATAAGAAACGATTGATTATGCTCAAGAAAATTGAGGACACTGCGCAATCTCCATTTGTATAAACAATATTGCATTCATTGTTTTCTCTTAATAATTTATTTAATTCTTGCTTGGAAAAAGACTATGACTTGTGACTTTGGTCTTTTTCGTGATGAGCGTCCAGATATCCGTATAATCAGGCGAGTTTCGCTCCTGTAAATGAGTGAATAAACAACTAATTAAGAAGCTGTTAGTAGTAAAATACAAAGATTTTAGTACTTGGTATCGATTCAAGTTTCTTGTAAAAAAGCCGTGTAGTGGTCCAATCAAATGTAGTCAAATGAGTTTTTGGACATAACGCTTGCATTCTCCGTAGTACTGACACTGATCTTAGAGTACCTCTCTTTGCAACCTCTTACGGGCAACGCAGCTTCTCATATCGAGGTGTGAAAGTGTGGAATATACTAAGCACTGAAATAAAAAATGCCTCTTCACTGGCTATTTTCCAAAATTTGCCGAAGCATTCTTTGAAAAATCAAAGGGTGTGAGAGTTCTTGTACATCATCAAACTTTTTTTATTTTCTAATGAGAACATATTTTATATTAACTTTCGTTTATCTTGGTATTGAACTGTATGTAGATTAGCTGGGACTTTAGACAGGGCACATTGTAAATCAGTTTTTTCTTTTCATTACTGAATGTATTACCCTGTATAAATAATTACAAATCAAATCAAATCAATCAAATTCTATGAAAATTTAGGGCGTTTCTAGGGTACTTCCGGTGTCAGCAGTATATAAAGAACATAAAATTAAGTATAAACCAAAATTGACTACTAAGGCAGTCAAACAACAAACAACAAATGAGAGGTTCAACCGGTTTGACAGTCAAATAGTAGCTTTAGAATATGCTTGCTCCCCAAATAACGAGCTTGGAGTATGCTCCGCTCTACTCTTTATTCTGACTTCATTATGACGATGGGAGAAAAACGGCTTACAATAAACTGGGCCGCAGAGAAAACTCAGAGGTGCTGGGGTAAGAGAGACAGATGATGCCCTTGCAAGCGAGACGAGAAAAAACTTCCGGGGTCTAGAAATCACCTTTGGAAAACAACTGAGCAGTTATTTTCCAAAGGTAATTGACTTTATGAGCTCCCCCCTCCCCCGACCTTGTAACAGGATATCACATATAATAATTACGTCAAACTTCACAACCTCGTTTCCAATAGTATATAAAGTACTACTTCCTTTTTATGTCAAAACGTCAATCATCTTTTGTTTTCTTGTAGTATGTAAAATTAGATATTAGAATTTGTAAATAGTCTTGATTCGCTAATGAATCAGTTTACTCTTGAATTTGGTCTCATTCATTTAAAACCTCTCGCATTGATGAGTCGAACTCAGTTTTCGACCATTACAACCTTGAAGCATGAGGTAATGAGGCCCAAGGGCAATTTGCACTCCCTAACCGCCTCTAGCTGGTCCTGAAAATTATACGTCGTCCGAGGGGTTGCGAACATGATGGACTCCAGATAGCGCTCCAAAAGCTATCGAAGCTCTAGTAAAGGAACAAGTAGAACTCCTATATGATCATCTTTTAGCATACTATTTGGGAAATAAATCCACCTACCACTCACTGTCTACAGGCGTTATAAGAAGTAGCTAAAAAGCAACTCTATAACAGAGAGCGAGATTTCACATGTCGTATATAATAATACTATTTTAATTACGACAGCTATTTAAAACACTTTGCAAATATACATAGGCCAGATAAATTTAATTGAGATTCTAGCTAAACACAGAAAAAATTTATATGTACTGCATCGCTAAATGCAGCATCAAGCGAAACTTTGCTCTGCACATTTCTTCCTTGATGCATTAACCCGCAGTTAATTCGTGTCAAAGAATGCTTGACAACAGTTCCTTCTCGGTAGCGTCAAAAAAAGCTTATAAGATAGATGACATTCCAAATTCCAGCATGGGTAATGCATATATAAAATGAAACCAGGCTGGTAAAAATATGAATGTGAACATTCGATTGGATATGAAACTGATTTATCAGCACTTTCAGATGCTGGATTCTAGATGTATTTCTAATACCTCTAGCACTCGTTAAAATGGATATGAAACTGATAATTTCGGTCATAAGCGTAGAAGAGGGGTGACAAAGGGAGCTGAAGCCCCCCTCAGTCGGACAGAACTCCGTAGCATTCGGACAATTTTTCTAAAAGAACACTAGAAAATTCTGTCTGTTCTCTAAATCTCTTCACTGATCCAGGGAGAAAAAAATCTCTTTACTGATCCGGGCAGAAAGTCCACAGCTCCCAAAACATGAAGCCCTCCCACGCCTATGAGTATAACAACGATGAGAAACTACTCTGCTAAATGCATTTCGATCAATAAATTATCAAAGATTTGTTAACTCCCAAAACGTCAATTTAGAATAGCAAATGCACAGAATGCCATTAACTAGGGCCAGGCTTAGTGAAACATTTACAATACTATATATAAAATAAATAGCCGCAGTGGTTTAGAGCTCAGGGGGGCCCAGCCCCCCATAATTATTCTTTTCAACAGTTTTTTGGGGGGCTTTAGTTCCCTAATCTTTCTACAAAATATTCCAAGAACGACAAAACGGGGTATTGACAATGGTTTTTACAGAAAAGATACTTAATACATGTTCACAGTACAGACTGTGTTTTCATTCTGCTTCTACACACCACTGATCAGTGGTTAACACGCAGTTCACAACAAAAAGAACAACAAATAAAAGTATTAGAAACAGCAACAACAAGCTTTGGCCTCTAGCCGAGCCCTCCTGTCTATTAGTTAAGCTCGACACCACTGCATATGAGCACTAACTTCCAAACGATGGATGAACGCAAGTCACCGCGCGGGGAAGCTCTACTAGAACAGAATTAAGATCATGAAATGATATTTTTGTACAAATGCGGCAAAATAAAAGCCACGCGAATAAAGAAATTTTGTACACTATTATGAATGAATTCCATCGTCCTGCAACATGGGAAAAATATAGGACAGCTTCGCAAAAGAGCAGGTTGCCAACTGCCCGTAACTGAACAGAATCTCAACAATATCGATCACGATATAGGAACATGGTAGTATAGTTATACGTGGCTAACCGAATGCCGCTTAGAAGATGACGAAATTCTTCCATAGCCCCTTGACGGTTCATTACTGACTGAAGCTGCTAACGGCTGGCCGATATAAGTGTTAGATCTGAGTTTTGTCGGGAATCGTGTAGGAGTGGAATCTTCTGTGAAAAATATTATCTCTTCCTTATCTCTGATAGGAGTTCTTTCCTCATCAAGGTTATCCTGGTTGCTAGTTTCTTGATTGTGATTGATATCTTTTTGCCTGTCGTTTAGAAAGAGTTTATCGTCGCCATTTTCACTGTTCTTTCGCTGGCTTTTTTGGTTCTCTTCTTGGCTTTCCTTCAAACGCTGCTTCGCAAGCTCATGTTGCGCAGCGTAGAGCTGTGCAGTCTGCTGCAACGACTTTTCCTTGTATCTTTTTATTTCTCTTTGGTAGACCTACAAGTGATTGATAAATTTAAATCAAACAAGACGAAGATGCGGCCTAAAAATTGTTTTTATATGAAAATAACATAGGTTAGGTAGGGAACTGTTTGCAAGCATATGAAAGAAGGAGAAAAGGCTTGAGAGATGGGTGAATTATTTGGAATAGACTACAAGGCAAAAATTCTTAAGTAAAAAACGGTGAACAGGGTTTGTTGAGGAGTAGGGTAGTAGGGTCAGCTGGGAAGGGGTTAATAGACCAGGATTTCTGGGAAGGAAGTAAGAGACCAGGATGTTCTAGGAAGGAGTGAAGAAACCAGGCTTTTCTAGGAAGGAAGCGGTGGGCTTGAGTTGATATGCATTGGCAAATAGAGAAGGATGGATAGCTCGATGTATATCGATACAGGAAAGGGCAAAAGTAAAAATGGAGAGAAGAAATGGATGAGACGGCGACGAAATCGATCCAAACGCTACTATGGGAATTCTGGTCCTACTCAAAGGGAACAGAAATGGCAGAATTGACAGAACGCTCTATACTGCATAAACTATCACGGATGCGGAAAGATGGAAAACTGACGCGATTTACTGCATACTAATATCTGATAGGAGGTAATAACAAATCAGTAATATAGGAAAACAAATCCGTCGCAACAAAGAAGTTTAATTTTTAAAGCTTTTAGTGCTCATACAAAAGTAAAAATCGAATACTTTGGATCTTACCGATTAACACTCAAAGTTATATATCCTAGAAACCAATTTCAGATGTTTTATTAAGCCTTGAATACCAGAAGGAGACAACAAGGACATGCTTTAATACGAAGGAGGCTACCATATATTTAGTATGACTGTGAAGCCACTACACCATAAAGTTAAAAACAAAACGCCATTTCAAACTTGAATTTTTGGTTAAAGAGCAACAAATGAAGAGAGTAATTTGCTTAGAATTGAGTATCTAAAGTTTTACCTGTAATTATTATTCTGTTTTGCGGCGTTGTTAGCATCTACGTCACACAGTTGTTGCAGAAGCTACGTTCAAATTTCAAATATCTTAAAAATTGATTTCTAAATTAACTCTTTATATTTATTCTTGGAATTTATGCTATAGTTAGAGAAGATTTAGAGCTTGTGCACACCTTGTGTCAAACAAGAGCAACGTAGAAATGGAAGTTCAACAAATTTGAACCATTCCTACACCGTCTATATTTTCTCTCAAATTTGTTCACGAAGAACTATAAAAAAGTGATCCCACTACAGACCATTTTAAGCTAATTGGTACATCAGATTGGTCAAGAGTGGGAATCTGCAAATTTAATGGGTTGACACAAACCTAAATGAAAGCAATGCTTCAAGATGAGCACAAGCTGATAAACTCAGAAATAGAGCACTAACAACATAAAAAATTTAAAATTTATTTCAAGTATTGTGACAACTTTAATGCAAAGGCACTGAAACATTCTAAATGATATGCTAAATTGAAATGCATTGCACATTCTTCTATTTAATGTGCTATAGGTTCATAAAAGTTTATAAATCTCAAAACAAATATGTCCAAAGACACGTTATGATTCAATTTGAAAAATTATGGACGGTTTTAAAGAAAAAGATCAACATAATAGTTGATGAGTATTAACTATCTACATTCTTATCTATATTCTTAATGAACAAGAAACTCAGAGCATGACAGGACAATGCCTGATTAGATACTTTGAGAAATTTAAATTTGGAAAATGGTTTGTATGTGTGGTGTGTTGTATACAATGTGTGGTATGTGATGTATGGTATGTGGTGTGAGGCGTGCGGTACTCTCAAGTACCACATAAACGGGGGTCCTAATAAACAGGGGGGTCGTAAAGAATTCCGAAATTTAATTAACGGGAGGGTCAAAATAAAGGGGGGTTGGGAATTGAGTAATGACTTTACATTATTATACAAGGAAGGAAAGAAAACAACATGTTTTCATAAAGCATAGGGCTAAAATATATACAGAAGCACTCTATTTTGCCTTAAATATTGGGCGTGAATAGTATTAACAAAGAAATGGAATGAAATCAGGGGTTGGTAAAAAGTCAATTTCCTTAAAATTAATAAACGGGGGTCCTAATAAGGTCCGGGGAGTTGGAAAGAAATCGAAAAATCAATAAGCGGGGGGGTGTTTATTTGGCACCTGAAAGTATGTGGAGTGTAGTATGTGGTGTGAGGTGTGTGGTATGTGGAGCGTGGTATGTGATGTGTGCTATGTGGTGTATGGTGTGTATGTTTAGTTGTGTGTGCGCGCGTGCTATTCAGGATAGAAAAAAAGTGACACATAAAGGAACTCAGGTAATAAGTTTGCATTAATGAGGCATCTTGAATCAGCTAACTCCACAGTAGCACATAAATTGTCACATTACTAGAAAGGATTAGCCAGCCTACTGTCATAGTTTACTATTAAATAGCCAGAACATGTCCAGAGACACGTGTGATTACACATGCGCGTCTCCACATTCGTGAAAAAGTCGCCCGTGCTAACATCACTATCAACCATGCAATCGCACATTCGAAGTAGGAACTTCGTTGTTGCAACTGCACCACTAGTGACTGTTACCTTTTGCTTTCATAACTCTGCTTTATCCTGTTTTATCCTAAATGAAACATTCGGCATTCTTCAGCAACAACAAACTCTGTATTTCGGATACGCAAATCTTGGATCGCACGTGCCATTCCAAATACTTAAGAGCAATCGCTCGTGCAGACAAGGGCGCAAGTGCGAATTGCCGCTATTGCACCAATTTCTTCCGGATGCGGACTGCACAGCTTGCAGGAATTCAGCATCAGAAGGTAAAGTTTGGAGAAAATGTGCAGTGTAGTATCAACAAATAGAACATTCCAAATTTAATGAAGCACAACAAGGTGGGAAAAGGAGCAGAAAGCATAAGCATCACGCAATGTCACGTTGGCCTAAAACAACGTCACAGCAAACCTACCTTCATCAAAACAACAACAAGTCTTAAAATTCAAGCTAAACCACGAGAGAACAAGCAAATATTGATGCTTGGCGCTCCAAGTATGAGCTTCAGCAAGTTGACGAGGAAAGGCACCTGACAAGCTATGATGGTCAAGAATTTCTAATAAATATGGAAGGAATGAAGGATGCTTATGTGTGCCATATGACGCTTGTGTGTGTCATTTGAAGCTTATGTGTGCCATATGATGCTTTGTGAGACCATTGAAAGTGGCCCACACAATAAATTGCCATGAAAGTTTTCTGAGGAAATGTTTTCTGAACTCACCACATTCTGACGAACTAAATTCATTTTGTCTGTTTTCAATTTGTTAATTTCTGACCTTAGCACATCTATCTCTCGTTGCGCTGCATCTAAGAAAAGGAGAAGTTGGCATAAAAATATTCGAGATAGAAGAGTTTCTGTTAAATAAAGACAACTTTCAATAAAAGGCAGAAGAATATCTAGCAATAGCATAGGCGTCAAATCTTGATTGGCTAACAAAGGAATCACCATCGAAGGATTCCTGCCAACAATGTTGCGAGAATTCCTTCGAGAAGTGTTTTGGTGGTAAATAGTGTACTTTCTTTGCCAAAAAACTGATAACACATAGTTTCGAATAGGTAAAAAGATATTTTGCAAGCATGTTCATAAGGTTTCAATTCACATTTCCCGAGGAAGCAATTTTTATATCTTGAGGAGATCAAGGTTTCGGCATTATGAGGGACGATGGATAATCTGTAATGCCGATAACTTTTGATTTGCGCAAGATATACAATTACTCTTTCTGGAAATGTGAATTGAAGCCTTCTGAACATGCTTGCAAAATATTTTTCAATTATTTGAAATTATGTGTTGTCAGTCTTCTCGCAAAGAAAGTACACTATTTACCACCAAAACACTTTTCGAACGAATTCTCGTACCATTATTGGCAGAAATCCTTCGATGGTGATTCCTTTGCTAGCCAATCAAGATTTGACGCCTATGCTGATAGCAATACCAAACCGAGTATAGTTTATGTGACCGAGCAAAGTTTATGCCATCCAATCAGCGTGCATAGCCAATCGTACATAGCTTCTTTCCCAATCAAAAAGGTGGCAGTCAGGGGAGCTTCGGGTAGGAGGATGAAGGATGGGGTCAGGAGACGAGGCCCCAGAAAAATCTTTGACCACGTCCTTTTCACCCTTAGAAAACGCCCTTTTTAAGAATACAGATTGGCCCATTACCATGAAAAATCTGTGTAAGGTAAAAGAGCAACAATGAAGGAGAGCAGGCAAAATGATAAAGAAGTAATGGGAAAATAATAAAACGGGGCGTAATACAAACGCAAAGTAATGCATTAGCATCTGGAAATTTACTATAAGCTGTTGCTAACATGCAAGGTTAGTAGACACGAAGGAAGCTAAAGAGACGATTAATAATATAAGTCAAACTATAGTAGCAGTCTGGCAGTATTACATTCGTTACTTATATATCTTGCAAATTTTTGATTATTTGCAATAACCTATTTATTTGAAATTCAAAATTTTATTTTTCCTTAGAAAAGTGGGGGTCAACGCAGGGACCAACAGAATTTCTGGGGGGCCGTGGAACCCCTGCTCCCCGTAGAATCGCCAGTGGTGGCAGTGTTGTGAGGAAAAGACAGTGCACTTACCAAGAGCAGAGCAAGCACTACTTGAGCTCATGCCGTCATATGAAGAACAACTGCTTTCAGACACATAACGATTAGACGTGGCCTCTGATGATTCCTACAATTAGAAAGAATAAAAGATTAAGAACAGGAAAGACTGAAGCTAGACATAAAGGATGGCGGAAAGTATTCAAAAAAAGATAGATTGAAAATGCAAAGAAGAAAGAGCTGAAGATTTTAACATTGAAAGATTGAAGGTGTACTAGAAAAAATTGAAATATCTTGTGTATATCTATACATAAGGAATAATTGAGAATGTACAAAATATGAGTTAATGAAATAAAAGGAAGAAAGAAAGATAGAGAAAAGAAATAATTGGAGATGTATATACAAAGGGATTGAAAACGTGCAAAGAAAAGGTTGATTATATACAAACAGAATGATTGAGGAGCAAAAAGACGAGTAAATGAAATATACAAGGAGGATGCAAAGATATAGAAGAGAAAAAATGAAGATATCAAAAAATAGACAGACGAGACACAAAATGAATAGATACGGCAACATGTGACAATTCAAAATTAGCATACCTTTTGTGTCAACGAATCCGAATCATTGAATGAACTAGAACGGATACTTCTAACTTTAATTTTCTTTTCACCAAGCCTGTTTGTGTTAGGCACATCAGAAGCTTGGTGGAATCTTCGATGATCGGATGACATTGAAGGCGAGGTGTTGGCACTGAAGAAGATTAAGGATACTAAGGAAACTGCTAATGAAAGAATGCTCTATTCTGAGAATACCCAGTTCAAGTTTGTTCCTTACGAATCAAATTAGCATTGAGTATATTAACTTAGTTCATTTCAACATCATAAAACGTCACCTTCGAGAGAATCAATTCATGGCAAAACTAAGGCAATTATCAAATCTTTCTAAATAAGGGAAATCCATGATGGGAACAACACGCACCTGAAAGAGCCCTCGAAAGCAGGAGTTGTATTCTTGGCTGATTGTGCTGACTCGACTGATTTTGAGCGAAAACCAAAAAAATCTTTTTCACCATTCATTGAAGTGCTACTGATTGGAGTGCTGTTTGAATGTACCCAATTGGAATTTCTTGGCGTAGAAGGAGAAACAAGAGAACTAAAAGGGAAAGAATTTTTGAGTTAAGGCATACATAATTGGAATCACTATTGGGAAAATCAGGTGATGAATGCAAGATCCTGGCCACGTTTCCTAGCATCGTTCTACTTTCTACTTCGCTGATGCATCTTTTCTAGTATTTTCCCTTTCTGCTATCGGATTATTTTCCGGGTATAGCAAATGAGTGGACGAATTATAAAGGAATTTAAATTTGTGTGAATTATTGCGCTGGTGAATGAGGTACTTCGTAAGTTCAGTTAAAACTCATATAAAGACCCTCCCTTTGTAAGGCCTAAGCTTACAAAGTTCTTGTGCAGAAAATAAGAAGAAGTAATGAAAGTTGGCGGTTCTTATTAAGGTTCTTGAAGTCTGCTGTGAACTATTGAGTTCATACGGCACAACCAAATTGATACTTTCATTTGAAAACTACTAAAATGAAATGAAAAGGTTTAAACATTAACTTTCAAGTCTTTGTGGATATTTGCTATCACTCACTCCTACCAGAAGTCACTTCATATCCTGCCTCTACAAAAATGGCCTCTTCAAAGTTTTGCCACTTGTTTGTCAGAACCTGGATACTCTGGGATAGAGGTTCTAAAAATTTGTGGTTCTTTTATGAGGGTTGTTATTGTAGTAAGGACAATAAGTAGACAGGTAGCGAAGAGATTATGCACTAATTGAGTTTCTCAGTGTCAGAAAGAATGAGACTGCATAGCATTTAACAACAAAGCAGAATTGCTGACGCAATCTGCAGCTCATCAAGAACCTCAAGATCCATGGCAGCAATGCATCAACTGAAAAGTGACTTTTCACGTTGATTCGTGCTGCTAGTTAGCAAGCAACATTTGTTAGCAACATATAAAAGCTCATACTGCCAACAAGTGGCGAGTGGAACTTTTGAGCACGTCAAAATCAATTCTAATAATAGTTAATAGCACATCCATACTAATAATAGTTTGATCAATGTCATACTGCCCACGTATTCTGGCTTATTGAGGAATATTAAGTGAACCTACCACTGGGAAAGTGCTATCGATAGCCCTAACAACCAGCAGAAACGTTGGTTTATGATTCAAAATTGAATTCTACAACCCGTTACTATCAAGCTCACAAACCGCATTAGAACAAGCAACAGATAAACAAATGCCAAAACAGCTTTGTTTAAGGCCTCACTGCAGTACAACGAAGCGTGGACTATACTGTTGAAAGACGAAACATCTACGGACATCACTTAGAAAGACATTCGTAATGGCTGTTTAAGATAAATAACTACAGCTATAAATGGTGGAAGAAAGTAGGATAGGCCTCTCCATTTTATGCTGAAAACAACCCATGTACCAGAAATATCTATACACGTAATTCTAACAGCATACCATAGCATTAACACAACTGCCAACAAATAATTACATCTCACAACTAAATTTGCACAAACTACAAGTAGAAATATTCTCTGCCGACTTTAAAAATACTTTTAAGATTATCATTGAAATTAATACTAATTCATTTACGATAATATACTAACACAAACAGACCACAAACTATCCTACCTTCATTACCAAGCAAAGCTGTAGTGTCAAAAATCCGGCAGAAAATCAGATAATGCTATTCGCAATTCTGCAAACACAAAAACTTTACAGACTAAGTGCCGATATTACGTATCTCTGCTCATTTGCTTCTGTTGCAAGCGACTAGCTGTCAGTGTTGAACAGCAACACTTTGTGAACCGACGTATAAGGTACTACAAGAAGAACTTTCACTGCAGCTGCTTCTGACTACTAAGAACTTCTAAATTCCTTGATTCTAGCTGCTAGCACACAACGCTTTCTCTATTTGCAAATAACACCTAACAAAGCTACCGAAGATCAGTTTCATAATGCAGGATACTTGGCAGGTCGTACATATCTACGCAGGTCTAGACAATGAATTATTAAAAGCCTGTAGATGCTGTGGGTGGCTTTTTATCGAATTGGAGATAATGAATACTATCAGTTGATTCACGTACACTGAACGTGAAGAAGTGCATTTGGCTAAGAGCAATCATACATCATTAAGCCAACAGCTGGCTGTATATGTTCAAATACACCAGAATACCAGCCTGATAAATTATACCATGACAATTACGGTAACGATAAATCAATACCACCAACATGATAAAGGCTCCTACTGGAGATTCTGCAATTGAAAATAATAGCCATGATGAAGTGGGACAGTAATTGATCATGGTGTAACATTTTTCTACTGACTGAATGAGAAAAGTTTCTGCACCAGCTGTACAATCACTAATGATTTGGTACACATAGAAATACACTCTGTCACCAATCACTAATGATTTGGTACACATACACATGCACTCTGTCACCAATCACTAATGGTTTGGTACACATACAAATACACTCTGGCACCCAATAGAGACAATGGTATAGCTTGTTCGTACTTTAGGATGGTGAACTGTTGATGAGCGAATATCGAAAGGATATTGCGATGCTTAAGGCAGTTTCAAGTCCCTCCAAGGTGATGCATCTTCCTACATGAGTGAAATACTTCTTTGCAGGTGCTGGCAACGCAATAGGCATGAGGTCAATAATAACGCGGACCCGACACAAAAAGATTTCAGGAAGGTCCCTAATCCATCTCATAACTTGAGTAGTGCACTCACACTGCCAGATGTTTCAAATTCTCTTTTCCTTTGAAAGTGGCTCTTCTCAAATGCTATCATTTGATACAGTTAACCTTATTCAAGACCACAATTGTTACTCGATACTTTTGCTTCATGGTCTCCTGCCCATCAGCTGTTCTTAAATGGGGAGTTACATGCATACACATCTTTTTTATAAGAAAAGTTTATATGAAAATGAGGTTCAAATCGTCAAAATCTTAACAAGCTCTTAAGAAAATCACGAGGCTCAATTTCCAAAATTTAGTGTTTTTATTGGCCAAAAATCGACATTTCGTCGTAATTGCATTCAAAATGTTAAAGATAGAATTCAAATTCAAATATACAACACTAATAACGAAAGTTTAAGCCATTTTAGCCAGTTTATTTCAGTAAAAGTAAGAAAAATTTAAGAAAATCTCACGCTTAATTTCAGGAAAAGTTAAGAAAATTGAGGCTCAGGCAAAATGACGGTTTTCTTATAAAACAAAAACGTGTACAACAACAAAATTGATCCATGCTACATACGCCAGCCAGAGCATCCTTTGGTAATGTCACTACTGAGACATTTGCACAACTATTGGGCCTTTGGACCAAGGCCTTATTGATGCAAAGGAAATCAAGGGGTGTACAGACTGAGCTTGACGCTGAATGAAAGGGCGTCCTAATGATGACTTAGGCCGGTAGTAAAATTCCTTAAAGCAAGAGGCTGCAAAAGATACAAGGCACTATGCAGCCAAAAACTACAACAACAAAATTTTGAAACATGAATTGAATGCTGAAATGAAATTTATAAATCTAACCTGTGGGATTCCTTCCTTTCTTCAGTTGAGGTTTCTTTGCTTGCTCGACTTCGTGAGAACAATTTCCTCTTCTACCAAAAGTAAAGATGATCAATTACGCTGAGAACGTCAGGATGTATAAAGGTGACTAAAACATGCTTATCTTGTCATAAAAAGCATTCTTTCTGCTTGGATCGTCTTCATGCTAACTGCTAAACAATGCCATCATAACAAACATTCAAGGAAGCCAAGAGAGAAGTATAAAATTGGTCTTCAACGAAAGTTATTTTCAATCGTAATGGTGCTTGGGAATAATACTGAACGTAAAGGCTTGCCCAAGATACAAACATTATATGTGATCATTATAACATAGAGAGTATTAATTTATAACAATAGAAAAGATTATCATAATACAAAGGAGCATTCTTGTAAAAACACGCCAACTTGAGTACGTATGACGTACCTCTTTCTTTGTTTCCTCGCCCGTTGTATCTCTGATATCTTCCAATGACAGCGAGAGACCATTCTTTTGTGCCTGCAGCGATGCCGTACTGTTCAGTGACTGTGAACTTCCATTCCGTGCTTTGGAGTTCGCTAATGCTGATCGGAAAGACGAAAGTAAGCCACCTTTTCCGCCAGAATAGGTCCGAGTTAGCTAGAAGCATAGAAGAAACTCAGAAAATACAACATAAGTCGTCCTCTAATGCATAAAAAGAAAGTAACAGTAAACAATTTCTTTGCTCTGATGATGTATTAATGTATATTCTTTCTACTACGTTTCTGTAATATTTGTTTTAATATTAATTAACTAGTTTGGATCCAAGTTAGGTGTGTTGTATGTAGTGGAATTTCAAAATTACATGACACTGAACTGAAACTGAAAATCTTTCAAAAGGTATCGAGCTTTGCAGGGGTAAAAAGAAGCTTCTTATGAGACAGAGCTGAAAGGGGTAAAAATAAGCCATAATGAGGGTAAGGATATAAATAAATGCATGATACGATGATGAGGTTTGAAAAGAAAGAAGGCGGTCAAGAAAGAAAAACAAACGCCAAGAGAGAAAAATCAATAGAAATGTGGTTGGGTTGAGGATGCTTCGAAACTGGTAAAGCAGAGTGTGGAAGTAGGATATCAATCTACAGTAGGGAAGCAAAACTGATTCTTACCATCCCATCTTCCATATAATTATCATTTTTTGTGATCAGATCGCTAACAAGCTGTTGCAGCAACATTGCTCGAGTTCTCTCCTGAAATGCAAGGCAACACATTTTAGATATCCTCTTATTTAAAAACAAGGAGGATCAAACCAAATGTTGATTCAGAGACATAGCTCAAAATCCGAAAAATCTCATTAAAACAGGTTTCATCTCTGCATGTGATTAAGCAAGAAATAGGCTGGCGTCAGAAATATAAATCAAAATACGTGAAAGATTTGATGTGAAGATAAATCATGAGCAATGGTGACTATTCTCTGCATGAACAGGCATTGAAAAGCACTTTAAATAGTTAATGGAATTCAGAAATAGCCCTTTGAACTTTACTTCAAAAAGCATGAATGAGAGAGTGCATTCTTACAGCCAGCTGGGAGAATTTTTCACTTTTACATGCAGCCAATTCGGCGTTCAGGATCTTTGTCATCAGAAATTCGCGGAACTCTCTTCCCTACGATTGGAAGACATGATGCTCAAAGAACATGAAACAGTTCACAAAAAAAATAAACATATAAGGAGAGGTGCAAAAAACAACTCAAGACATACTAAAAATGCAGCACAAAACCTTTAAACTCCTTTATCAATCACGTTGAATTGCTACTAACCTTACGAAATATGGCAGGATTTGGTAGATTTGGCCCAAAATGTGGCACACCATCCCTTGCAGTGACAGACACCTACAGAAGGTAACGACGAAATTTACTTGTAACAGCATGGGTGACTAGATAGAAAAGTCTTATACTATCAACAAAATTTTGCATGGCATAAAACCATGCCAAAGAGAACATGCGAGCAATGGAAATCAAACCTTCGAGCTTTTTGACAGCAAGGCTAGAGTTTGTTGCCTATTCTTCCTATTTAAGCTCAAAACAAACTAATGCTACGATACAAAAGACCTTGTGCATTTCTAGTCCAAATGTCTCGGGCAGACATGTGCTGAGATAACAAAAATAAGATGGCAAGGTGACGTCTGCACTTACAATCAGATGATTAGGATGCAAGATACATCAGCGCAAGTTCTCTGCTTGCAGTCACACTATATTGTCTACTACGAAGCCGCAGGTTTGCCAAATAAAAAAATCGATCCCATCTGTCCATTCCTGAGGGATCTTGCGTGAGATGATAGGCCAATAAATAAATGATATAAGATATTACACTACTAGCTAAGAACTCATTTCAAAACTAAAACTCGTGCAGCATAAACACATGTTGTATTTCATCAGTAGAACGATCTTACGTGCATAGTGCATAAATAATCTTGCACCCATATATCTACGCAGTTTATTTATTAAAAACTCATCTAGGGATATCATCACTTTGAGAAATTCTCATGCCGTTTTGTACTTTCGTGGTGCTCATTTTTGGAATGATTTGAAACCTACATATAAGAATGGGCCTTCTTTTTCACTTTCAAAAGAGCCATTAAGCAATAAAAACAATAAAAAGCTCTTTTTTGAACCTGTAATTCATACTTAGCTCATTCTTATATCAAAGACTGTAAATTTTTTAATATTTGTATTCAGATTTAAAACCTTTTTTACAATTGTTAGTATTGCATTTTAGATGGAGGGACCCTTGAAAAGCAGCATCTTTGCTGAAGGGCCACCCTCCGTAGAATTTTATAAATGAAAATGAAAAGGAGACAGCCAGAAAGCGCTTGCACTCAAAATCGAAAAAATTTCAGACCACCAAACCACCCTGCACACACCAGTACACTTCTGGCTTTACCCGAACACCGAGCCTTAGAGTGAACGTACTTTATGGAAGATAGCAAAGGAGAGTTTTATCTATTCAGGAACCTCCGCAAGTAATTCGCCAAGATATGGGATGCTCTGAAGGGAGATTATTTTCGAAGGTACAAAATGCTCCCAAAATTTCAGAAAAACTTAAGACTAAAACAGCAAATTAACAGTAAGTTTGGTGCACTAAAACGCATAGCATGACCGCAGTTCTATGCTCCGTCTGTGTTGTAGAGATCTCGGCACCAGTGTAGTCATGTATTGTAAGTCACGTGACATTTACATGTCAATCAATCATTTATAGCCTAATGCAAGCAGTAGAGTTCAGCAGTTGATTTAGAGTGTCACCGAGTTGAGACTTGAGTTTAGATTATATAATGTTTCCAACACAATAGTCTGCAAGAAAATCTGTTACCTTGTAACGAGCATTCGGTGTGTTTGCATCAATGGCTTGAACAACAATGAACACGTGCAGGAAATGTGATCGAACAGAAGTTGGGCTGAATGGCGTATTCTCATCCTAGAAATGACGCAAAAAGAAAATACAAATAAAAAAGATCCGGCGAAAAGTGTACAAAACAACTATTCATTCATGTCCAATAAACATATCTTAAAGCCAAAGTGAAATTTAACCGTCTTACCTGAAACACTATTGCCACAATATCATTTCCAATGTGTCTTTTTCTTTGGACCTAAAACAAAAAGAATGCATTTAAGATACTAGCCACTAACACTTTATACACACATAAACCGTACTTCCTCTAAAGAACGACTTGCAATTCTTTAGAAAACTGAGCTTTATGATGCAGCTTTATGATGCGGCGTTAAATAAACGGCAGCGTTCTTCAAGTCAAATAATGTGTTCACAGTTCAAAACAAAATCAAAGAATATCAATATTTCTGTTTCTATCACAGTCCTCGCTTATGAGATGAAATTTTTAACACGGTATTCACTAGAGGGCGGCGTTCTCTGTAAATGCGTGCCCAGAAGTGCGGCCTTCTATAGAGTGCGGCGTTTATTACAGGAGATACGGAAAGTCTATACACACATATTTTGGAGAGTGCACAATTTTCTGTGTAATCTGTCTATAATTTCAACAGTATTCTGGTAGTAATGTAACATCTGGGTGTATGCAAATTGCAAAAGTACACTTACATAAAAAAAGAAGCAAGCTTCAAACACAAACCTGCTGCCTGTCCTCCGGTTTATAAGGCAACAATGTTGATACGTGAAACATGAATTCCCTACAAAATATAATTGAACAAAACGATATACGGCAAAAACAAATGAAAAGCATTGTAACAAAAAGAAGCAGTATGGTATTGATAGCGATAAATACAAAAAATCTGTGTTTAAGTATTGAAGGTGCCCATGATGGAGTGTCTTTGCTTTATGCGTCTATGCTAGAACAAAGGCCTCCCTTGACTATAAGCTGCAGCATGTTTTGAGAAGAGGATATGTAAGGTGGACTTGAGATGGATGCGCCTGTAGAATATGTCGTTAAATTGAAGTTGGCAAATACACAGTGTAAAAGAGTATATCTGCATAGACTTATTCTATTAGCTGGGTTTATTTAGGATTCTTTTAGAATCATCTAGTACCAAGCTTTAAATTTTGAATGGATGGTGATGATGAATAATGGAGGAAATGCGGCTTATAAAACAAGCAGTCCTTTATTGCAAACCACACCTGAAGCACAATGCAGAGGTGCTACGTTTTAAACGTACCTAAGCAAAGCAGTTAGGTAGCTCTGAGGCCAAGGAAACGCCTTTGCTTGCTGCAAATCACATCTCAAAGACGCTTTTCTATAAGAACTGAGTCAGAAGCACCATGATTCTATCCTTACCAGCATTAATCAAGGTGTATGGATGACTCGGTAGTTTGGCAAAATAAATAGCTCTCCTTTTAAGTGAAAACAAAAGCCAATCTCATTTATAAGTAACTCTTTATTACAGGCCACAGTAACAGTTCCAGACAATAACTATATGCCGCAACGTATAATGTAACAAAGATCGTAGTTCCAAGACTAGGCTTCTAATAATTGCTACTTCAAACAAACGACAAATACTAATATATTTAGGGGGCTCACCTTTCTCGAAACACAGTGTGGTAAGATAGCTCGCCGGTTTGATTATGCCGTACGTCCAATCCACCACGATACCTGTAAAGATAGAATTTTAAAAAATAAAACAACAGCTATTGATATTATCCTTCATATACCTCTACCATTCCCTCTAATTCATTTAATTTCATTTAAAAATTATTTATACAGGGTAGAGGTTACAAAAGAATTGATTTACAAACTTGCCCCGCTTTTACACTGAATATACTAATGACACGAAAAACGCTAATTGCAATAAAAATGAAAAGAAAACAGAATAAATTAAACTATATACTTGACAAAAAAATGGAAAATCAAAGTGGCCATTAAAAATTTTCTTCATGCTTTCAAAGGCGGAGAACAATTTACTTGTTTTTGTTTCATTTCTAAAATTGCATACTCCAAAAGCATACTCCCCTGTAGGTAAAGCTTTATTGTCCCGAGGATATCCTTAACTGGGGAATACGAGATCTATTTTTGAGTTACGTAGCTCCCTATTTTGTATATCAGAAAGCATATGAAATATTTCTTTTAGATATTTAGGCGCTTCATTATGAAGAGCCCTATAGACGATCTTCATTATGAATCGTTTCTGTATTCACTGTTATCGCTGCCAATAACTGTTTATCAATAGGACATGGTATCAAAAACTGAAGATAAGCCTCAACCTCAAGCAAACTTTGCACTTACCTGTAAATCATATTCCCAATGAATGTCCCAATAGATATACATATAAATGTATACACAAAGTAGAAATATAACTGAGAAATAAATTTGTTGCTAAGAGCTTCATGCTGTTGTGCACTCATCAAACAGACTATGTCCGACCGATGACTCTGATGAGCAAACATGAGCACCCATGAGCACCCAACAACACGAAATACGAAATTTTGCATCACCCTTCAAAGCCTTTCAGTCGAACTTTGATCCCAATACTTTCCAAGAATTCTTCCATGGCATTGCTATGCACTTTGTTTCTAAAGTACTCTTCTTCTGTTGTCTGCATAAATATAAATGGTTCAAACGTTACTATACTGGGTAGCACAAACTGAGTGTGGATTACTATAAATATGGCCTACAAGATAAGGGGCCTAAGATTCAGCAAGATTCACAGGACTGGGTATTAACTGATTCACGCTTAGAATCTTCAGCAATCTAGACTTGTTTTCCATCAAGGACCATGGACGTAGAAACCTGAGAGAGCAGAAGGGGACACATGCAACTCCACTTGTCACAAGTTTGCATGTGAAGTGCCCTTTTTCAGCCTAAATAGTTGCCCTTTTTGCTTGTGAGGGTGCTCTCAGATGCCTAAGCCCCCCAAATGTTGAGTGCTTCCTACGTCCTTGTTTAGTAATCCTAAATCATCAATTCAAAGCATGGAACAAATTACCATTTTAACTACGAGACTTACCTTCCATTTTTTGGCTTGAGACAAAATCAATTGCACAAGGAATGCAGAAAGTTTTAAGCACTAAAAAGAAAAACTTTACCTGGCCATGTTTCTGATAAATCACTCCAATCTTGTAACAATTTGTCAAGACATGCTCGTCATATCTTACAATATGCTCTGTAATCTGGAAAGGAAGTGCACATTTGGCAAGGTTTTACAACAATAAAATGCCAGGAATTTGATACTGCTAAAAGCACAACAAAGTCCTGTATACACTGGTTTTCAAAAGAAAGACACACGAAGCAAGCACTGGGCAGATGAAATGGTAGAACGTAAGTTAGGGTACCTCAGTAAATATTATAGGGAACCTCAATAAATGAAGAGTTTCTTCCTATTGTGTGCTTTTGGTATTATAACTATCCGTACAAATTTCCTAAAAGCCCCGAACTGTTTTTGCTACGTTATCAAAATGCTATAAATGAGGGCCCTAATCAGCTCCCTGCATTTCGTTTTAATTTCTAAGCATCCAGCATGGAAGTTTATATACTGAAGCAATTAGGCCAAGTAGGGTAGGCCAATGGTAACCATTGAAAACGAGTGAGGATGTCATCTTCTTAGAGGAGAAATTGCATTCAATAAGACGTCAGTGAAGCACAATGAAAACAATACTTGCAAAGCGACAGCAAAGTGAAGAGGAGGTAGCAAAACGTGTACTATTTCATACAACGTAGCTAGCGGATAACAACGAACTTATGAGCATGCACAGCTACATCAAAACCGCTGCAGGGCTACTAAACCGCAGAAAAAAAGACAAAAAAGCCATAAAATGTTGATGACGTAGATATCTGCCAATTGATTGGGAAAATTTCAAAGAGAAAAAGTGCCTAGCAAATCGAAATACGACATCCAACAGCGTCATTTTCTACGATGTAGCGAGGAATTGAACGACTTCATGAATGATTTGATCAGCAGAACAAAAAGCGTGGGCTCAAAATATATCATTTACTTTTTATCTTGATATCTATTTCCTCTTGCAAAACAGAAAATACAAAGACTATTGAGGCAATCAATTAGTACTATTACAATGGCTACAAAGACTGTCTGCATGTTTCCCAGTAGCACACAATATTTACTACCGATAAATAACATCGAAATTTTTCCGTAGCCACGCCTATTCTAAAAAAGGTGCTTTGAAAACTGAGCCATACCACCGGAGCAGAGTATGGAACACAATCAAACACAAGAAATTTGTGAGTACAAATGTACCAAAGTAACTAAAGGCGGAATAATGTTTCACAGGCAGTAGCAACTGAGAGCGCTCAACAGGCTTTCGTCTCCACCCCCAGAAATTTTGTAATAGAAGGTGGCTACCGGCGATTTATCGATGGCTACCAGCGATTTATCGATGGCTACCGGCGATTTATCAATGGCTACCGGCGATTTATCGATGGCTACCGGCGATTTATCGATGGCTACCGGCGATTTATCGATGGCTACCGGCGATTTATCGATGGCTACCGGCGATTAATCGCCGGCTACGTCTGCCTGAACTACCGTCTCCTTTGACCTAAAATGAGGTAAAAAAGTACACATAATACTTGGGGCCCTCCATGGGACACAGCCCCTTACTGCTTATCAGGGGTGACACTTCAAAATATTTTGGGGGGTTTCAGAGCTTTGGCCTGCAAAAATTTAATCTGTGACCTTTTTTTCAGTAACAGTAGTTGATCCAATGGTCCTGAATCCAGCAAGTTGCCCTGGGAAAGTACATTGCACTGCCATTTTTGCCCTGCGAATTGGCAAATTGTCATGGTTGCGGGGTGAATCACCCCCGTACACCCTTAAGTTCGTCCCTGTTGCTTATGGTCAGCTACTTAATCTAAATATTACTGAAAGCTCTGCACTCCATGACAAACTTTTAACTGTCTGCTACAGACTGGAGGACCAAAAAGTAAAGCGTCTATGCAATAGAATTTTCAACTAATCTATAATAACATTGCATGATATGGAACGGATTTTTGGCGACAGTATGTGCACAAACTGAAGACTATCCTGAAAAAGTCAGATATTATACCTTGGGAATCGCTATAGGATGAAATCGTTCGACATCTACTTCATCTTGAAGCATATGCTAAAACGAAAAATTGCAATCAGAGAAAGACTTGAGGAATACCGAAAATCACTGCTAATTCGGAAATGTGCTATATTGCGATCTGAAGTTCGTAAGTTACGCTTTGGCATATAATTTTAGAGGGTGTAACAAGGAGGGAGCTTAAAATTCTGTTTAAAATGAGTAACTTAGAAGGGAGTTACACTTTATACAAAACTGTTTAGTTCGGGGGTCCGAATAAATGGAAATAAGTAAGAAAATTGTAAAATCTGCAACCCCCCAATATTTGGTGCTGAAATACCCTAATCCTAATTGTACGAAATCTGCAAAGGGAAAGAGAGCTGTAAAGCCCATAATAGGCTGTTTTTCGTCATGATCGTTGCAAAACTAATAATGACTTCGTCATAGTGACAATGATAACAGTGATAATAAATATTTAGGCCGACTGTTATGACGGTCATATTTAAAATGATGATGATGATGATGGTGATGATGATGATGATGATGATGATGATGATGATGATGATGATGATGATGATGATGATGATGATGATGATGGATGATGATGATGATGATGATGATGATGATGATGATGGTGGTGGTGGTGATGATGGTGGTGGTGGTGATGATTATGATGATGCTATTGGTGGAGGATATGATGTTGTACCTGTATAATTTCTCGAGGTCGTGGGTTTTCACTCAGTAGAGCTGACGGTATAATCTGATGAAGTGTTTTTTCTTTAAGCCTGAAACACATGAAGGTTAAGTTAATTATCTACAAAATAATAAAATTAACTCTAAAAATAAAGAAATTGCATTTTTAAGAAACTGCTTGCGAAGCTTCTTCATGGTTCCAATTTGTACCTGCGAGAAATTTTACGCAAAAATATTTATAGGAAGTATGCAAAATCTATTGCCTTTGCTGACAATAAAAGTAATAAAATAGGGAAGCTGATTGTCATTTGTCATTTGCGATTTATATTGGAAAAATACTTCCTAAATCTAAGTAATAATCAGATATTCATGTGCATATATACTACCAAAATCAAATTTAAACATCACTTTTAAATTCCAGGCCTATTGAGCACAATCAACTTAACTTCTATATTTAGCCGAGACCTCCTCCACAAAAGACGAGTGTTCAGCTACAAAGCTAGTTCTCTACTCGTAGTGTTCAGAGGTTCATCCTAATGTGAATGAAATTGTTCAGCTACCTTAGTATCACTTCGTAGTAATCTCTGGCATCGAGCTGTTTTCCAGGTCCACAAGAATCACACTTGCATTTCACTGACAACAGCATAGGCCCGAATCTATTATCTGCAGCAGCATAATTGAGGTGCTCCTAAAATGGAAGAGATTAGTTAAACCTATACTAAATTGCAAAATCTAAAACTTGAATTTCTTGGATGTCATACGATGTAAACATCATATGTCGAAACGATATTACCACTTTTCGTCTAACTTCTAAATTCTGTAGTACACATGCTAATTTGTGGAACAGCTTGGGACTGGCATATTCAACAATCTTAACGAAACAAGAAACCTTCCTGCCGTGACAATACTAACATGACAGGACAAAACCATAGTATTTTCATGACATTAAAGACTAAAACCGCTAATAATCGAAAGAAAATCCCACAAGTTGCACGTGTAATGAGGACTGATGAAAAGCTAGCCTACAATACATTAATGGTAAACTAGTGTCCAGGCCACTAAGATATACTAGGTCCCAGACTGTGGTGTTTATCATGCCCGACATTGATAAGAGAGAACGAAGGTAATGATAAGGCTTGTGGCTGAATTTCAAAAGTCACAATGACTGATCAAAGCCAAATTCTATCAATCAGCGGTGGCATCCTAAAATTGTAACAGGGGGTGGGGCTGTGATGTAGAAAATATGTGGACCACGCCCTTGATGCCACCAACATTTTACAAATTTATGACAATGATTTACTAGCTGCCACGGTACATGTGAAATTATTAAACAATGAGTATGCCAACATATAACTTTAGCATTATTCTTCCATTGATTTACGTTTCCTCTCCCCTCTTTCAGAAAATGCGTATTCAAGGGCCTATCCAGTCTAACATGTGTTTGATAAAGGGGGGATGAGCCCCTCAAAAGTTCTCATCATTAGCGGGGCTATTTTCATTGGAGATGGGAAAGAAAAATTGAAGCGACATAGCAATAGACACATCAAAAATTCTTTTTCACTCTACGCTTAACTTTCAAATGCTTTAAATTTCAGGATGACAACAACAGACTACAATTGCAAGAATGGCATAATTAACATAGCCAAACCACTTACTCTGCCGAGGAAATTCTCTCTGTAGATTGTAGAAGTATAGTCTGATTCAACAACGCATTTACTTAGGTCAAAATTCGGAGTGATTGGACGACTGTGTCTGTCTCTGCGCTCTATGTGGTTTGTACCTTCCATCCAGTAGTCTCCTTCGACAGGAAGAACAACCAATGGGTATGGAGGTCCAAGTGCCAAGACCTGGTAAACAAGATAGCAAAAAGAAAATAATTGCTTCATCAACACAATTAAAACCCCATTTAAGTATAGACCTAGGCCTCCAGCTATTACCTAAGTATAGTCTCACTAACACACCCATTGAAATGTTCCAGCATCACTTCAAGCAAAGCTACCAAAACCCTCCACGTGAAACCTTTCAACCATTACGTAACGCCAATTTTACCGCTTTTAACACCCTCCCTCTCTTTTAACGTTCCAGCGAATAACCCTTTATGAATAAAACAACATCGTAAACAATTGCAAGAATATCCTAACAAATCAAGATACCCTCCCTCCCTGTTAGTGGTTCTACACTACGGGTGAGTAATCCCTACGCAACTGTACAATGGGTACTGCAGTGGGTCTTTACCACTTATTGCACCGAAAGCGATGACGTATGAAGCCCTCACATTAGGAACAAATACCCTGTACTGAAAACTGCAATAACTACAGCGTGAAAAATTTCTGGCACGAGCCAGCCTTTCATCATATGTATGGCAAGCACGAATCGACGTTGATCCGGACCAAATTGATTCAACAAAGCGGGATAAATGAGCATTATCGAGAGCAAGTTGAAACAAAAATAAACTGATTAATGAGGAAATACAATTTGTTCTACAAATTTATGTTAACTTATGAATTTACACTAGTGTACAAAAGTAACACCTCATCTTTCTCAATTGACGGCATAATGCTAGGTGTCTTCGTCAAGATCGTTTCCATAAATTAACAGAATACATAATGCTCGCCGCACCTTAAATACCTTACTTTCATTTTTATTTCACTTTCGTTTCAATGAAAGTCTCCTTTCACGTCATATTATAACGACATTGAAACCAAAACCATAAACCGGACACTGGTCACATGGGTGCTGGCGTCAACGACTACATTTTTGCTTCCAACGAATAGCATGGAAAGACTGGGACCGAGTTGGACCGTAGTATGGCCAAACACCTCTTCTATGGAAATGACTTCTTTTTGCACGCTCCAAAGACTGGCAGAGGGAAGTACTCTTGTACATCTCACTGGCTATATGTACAAATAGCTTACAGCCCACGCATCCAGCATTTCACAACAGCACGTGGCTTGTAATGTTTGCCCAAATGTGTGTCCCATGACCATAGAATGGAGTATGCAGTCAGGAAAAGAATGTGAGAAATTACTTTCCCCATACACAGCTATATGAGTTTGCATGCATCCATGCACATATACATAATACACGTTGTATTTTATAAGCAACATGTCGATAAGAAGCATTAGGCCGAAATTAGGCAAAAATTTGCAAACATTTAAGAAAAATAGGGAGGCTCAGTTACAAAAATAACTTGCAACAACTATTCTTATCACTGAATATTTTATCAAACTAGGAAGAAAATGCAATGAACGCCCATTACACGCCTCACAAAACTGAGCATTCTTTTTCTTGCATCACAATTGCCTAATCTAGCTTGCTATTGTCATTGGAAGTCTTTAAATTTTAGAAACAATTAAGAAACATTTAAGGATTGATTTGACGAAATATTAAGAAACTTCCAGGCTGAAACCAGAGAGTTTGTTTCTTATAAAACAGCGTGCATCCACATACATACACATGTCTTTTATAAGGAAGGTTTTTTGGTTAAGAAAAGTCTTGAATTGTCTAGTGCCAATGAAATCGCTTATGAAAAATCTGCAAGCATGGTCTATAGAACTGTATATAATCAGGCCCTATTTTATCTTACTACCCTCTTCAATAGAGTATCCTCTGTAACATATAACTATTCGCAATTCTGAAGTAAATATAAACCCACCACGACTAAAACCAAAACAAGAGTAAAACTGTTTTGCATACAGGGGTGCAGTGGATTGGAATACGCTACCTAAAGATTGTAAGAAAGCTAATAGTTTCCAATCATTTAAGATGAAACTAAAAACCCTGCTTGTAGAACAGTAAGAAATTTTCTATTTAAAATGTTTGTTTGCTTTTCTTCTTTATTCTTATTTCATGCTGTAAAGATTTTTACTTAGTATGTCAGTATTTATTATAAATTTTACGTATTAGTTATTGACATGGTCCCCTGAAAAACAGATCTTTGTACGTGAGGGGGCCACCATGTTTAAAGAATTAAAAATGAAAATGAATGAAATGAAATGTTGAAACTCTCTTAGCCATTTCATGACTCTAATTCTAAAACCTTTTCAAGACTTCCTTTGCAAAGAGCTTTGAGTTCTGATCTTTTGCACATCTACATTACAGGCAAGATGAAAAGCTGTGCGTGTATGTGAGTGCGTGCTCATGCAACTGTACGTGGTGCGCGTCCGGTGAGTATTTACACGCATATACAAGGTAAAATAAGATCAGATGCCTAAAAATGATAACTCTTTGCAATTATTTTTCAGAATGCCTACTTATGTGTTGATCCTCAATGTTCTTAAGTTGTTTTGATTTTCAAAATTAAGTTTTATCCCTAAATTATTCTTAAGAACAAAAGGCATAACTTCACCTGAGAATCGCAAAAAACTCACACTTGGATTGCTATATAAAATTAACGCGCATACAAATAACATTTCAAGTCTTGATGAAGTTTTAGTCTTGCACTAAACGTTTATTTTACAAGAAGTTTTCTCAACCCAGTACTGAAACTTTCTTAATTTTTTCATGATTCCAGCATCAAAACTTTTCTTAAGACTTTCTTTGCAAAAACTTTTTACTTCCGATATTCTGAACATGCACGTTAGTGGAAAGAAAATAGTTCCACGTACATCTGAAAGTTCTACACAGATAAATTGAATGTACACTGTACACTTAAAAAAGTCTCAAAACTCCAGTACTGGACTTTCTTAACTTTATGAGCAGCTGAGTTCTACTTTCTTATAAACCATTTTCTGATAAAAACTAGTATTCTTAAACCATTTTTGACGTTAAGCAGTTTTGAAACGTTAATATACTCAAACACGATTTTTTATAAGAAACAAATTATCTGGCCTCAGCCTGGATGTTCCTTAATATTTCGTCAAATCCAGCCTTTAATGTTTCTTAAATTTAAAGACTTCCAATGACAATAACAACCCAGATCGGGAATTGTGATGCAACCAAAAAGGATGCTCAGGTTTTGTGAGACATGTAATGGATGTTCATTCTATTCTCTTGCTTGCTTGATCAAAAATTTACTAGTGAAAACAGCTTTGCAAGTTATTATTTGAAACTCAGCCTGCCTATGCTTCTTAAACATTTTTAAATTTTTGCCCAATCTTAGCCTCATATTTCTTATAAAAAAACATGTAGACTATATTTTGATAAAAAACGAGTATACTAGGAGACAAGGACTGAAGCAATAACCAACAGCGACAACATAAACCTTGTTGTGATGCTCATTTTTTGACATGAAAATTATTTGAATTATTGGGAGTGTGCTATGTTAGCGATACCGATCAAAAGAGTACGTTAACCAAAGGGGAACATTCCAAGCACACAGATACACATCTGAATGCAATCGTGGAGAAAGAGTGTGTTTTTGCAAGTCAGCAATAAATTGATATCTCTCGATCGATGTCTCTGAAAAGCCTTTGTCTAAAAACCTATTTGCCTGTGAGTAAGGCTTGCTATTGACGCTAAGAGAATAAAGGTGGTGGTACTATTGGCACCACCTTTAAATCAATTGTCTTTTGCAAAACTTCCAAAAGTAAAGACATCATATGGAGTAGCATCCGTATCATTCAGGGGGAGCATTCCTTGGAACACCCCTCGATGATAGCATAAAACAAGAACCGACACTTGCCCGCTTTAAAAGCAAAATAAAAAGTTGGGCAGGCGACCAGCGCACGTGCAGAAAATGCAAGTAATTTAGTATTTGATACATGGTACTAGTTTTTCCTTCCTTTCTTTTTCGATTTTATTCTATTGTTGTAATAATGTTCATTATAGATGTTTATGCATGAAAGTTGGCTTTGATTAGTATAAACGTACCATAAAATCCAACGCTAAATAATGAATATGAATCGGCCAGCCAATTGTCAAACCTGTGCACTAACCCCACCATCACTAACATCAACACCACCACTAACACCAACACCACCACTAACACCAACTCCACCACTAACACGAACACTAGCAACAATAATAGCACAAACACCAACACCACAAACATCAGTAAAACAAACCTCACAATACCATCCACAATACTTGACACCTTAAACAAAGGGTAAATATTCCATACCAAAAAGCAACGATATCGCAAATATCTGTCCTATATAGCATACACACCAGAACAATTTAAGGTAACACGATATAGTATTCCATATAACAATATCTACTTTCCGCCGAGCTTTAATATTCTTAAGTTTTCCTGAACTTAAGCCTAGGATTATTCTTAAATTATTCTTATGTACCAAAGTTGAAATTTAGCCTGAAAATCAAAGGAGCACATTCAAATCTTTGATGATATTTTACTTCAAAATGAAACAACACAAGAGTGGAGGAGAGCAATAAATATTGCATTGATAATGCACAAGGTCATCTGAAAGTAGCATTACAACTGGAATATACCAACATTTTAGGTCTAAATGAAGCTTGAAACCTGTATTATTCTTAAAATATCCCTAAACTCCAGCCCTTTTTAGTCTTAGTGCTCCTATAAACTTTATTTCTATAAAAAAGGATGTACAAGTAACGTGTTTCAGGGTTGCCAAAGATAACTCTACAAAGAATAAATGCTAGCTGCAGAGAAAATGCAGTTCACGGTAACCACAGCTGGTCGTTCTGCGAAAAGAAAACAGCAATTATAGTAATTGAGCAGATAATTACGCACAGATTTTACCTGTTGTATTGGCTCAACTACACTTTCGTCATCATTATGTGAGTCGTGAGATGCTGACATGGTAGCAGGTGCAGTGTCTTCTTCGATCACTTCACTCTTAAGAGGAAGACAGAATAACAGTTTCAAACTAGTGCTTCTAGAGCGCTCCATCGCTTAGGCATAAGGAATTCAGGCAACTCCAACATCATATAAACAGGTCCGGCTATACAGTAAGCTATTCCATTCTCGAATACTCTGATACATGTTTATCAAGCGTACATAAGCATTCGCACTCTTAGGCCGTGTCTATGATACTTCCTCCTTCCTTGGATTTATAACTAGTGAAGATATCGGGGAATCACCAAAATTAGGACAATTAGCAAAAAATCATCGTCGAAAAGCACTGGCAATTACTTCAGTTTTCCGATAAATAATGCAAAATCTAACATCAAACGTGACCATAAAAATATATAGGTATATCAATAAACCATGACTAACAATACACGGGAACTTAGTCAAGAATGGCAAGAAAGAACATAATTCTGGCGGCCTCGTACATCGTCTCAAGTAGAGTGCTAACTTTAACAAGTAATTAGATCCTCTACTGTTGTTGCCAAAACAGCCAAGACCGGATTAGAATAAGATCCATAGCTGCATTAACCTAACATAGAGTTCTAACACGGATCAGGTTCCGTTTTCTCACAATAAACAAACAGTAGTATCCAAGATAACAATACCAGGTAAGGGAAATTTTATGATGGCGCTGTATATTCTCCCCGTAGTTACCTAGCATCTACCAAACCTTTCATGGAACTGGAAAGAGGAACAGAAAATCCTAAACTCCCTGTGTTGGGAAAAAACTTTCTTCTCAGTAAGTTTGCGATGCCAAATTGACTGCCCTTTCTGATCGTTTATGACCTCCGTTGCTTTTCTGAGCCACGATCCACAAGCAGGCCTCAATACCGTATACAGCTAAATAAACTCCCCGAAACTCCATCCAGAAGTATGTAATTGATCGCGACAAAATAATAATTACGAATGGACTTATAAAAGTACTCATTAACTTCAAAAATAATTCCGTAATTTTGGAGCATGGCAAAATGCAGCATATCTGCTCGTCAATTTTCTTGTTAGTTGGTCATCCTTCGATGCTTGATACCACAAGGAATTGGAGAAAATAACGAGTTTTTGATACTGTCATGATAAGAGTCTGGTGCTAAGCAACAAGTGGTAGAAAACTAAAAGCCCTATAATTTGCAAGACAATCAAACTTGGCCTTAGCTTCTGAGGATTAATGTGATAGAATATAACAATGGAACCGGCTACATGATATAGATAAATAGAGTGAAAAACGCGGGTGCCCTATTATGGGAATGAACATTAAAATGTCTCATACATGATGAGCATCTGGTCACAATACTACCAACAAAAAACAACATACGCAACAGTTTTCATGCACCCCCAAAACGTCTCCCAAACATTCAGTATGCAAATCACTGTTGTCGGCAAAATCCAATGGCGTACGTGCAATGGATTCTAGAATGCAATCGCATCCTGGACCCACACACCTTTTGCCGCCATGGGTCCCTCATTCTCTACAACAATTACACCTTATGGAGCCCCTTCATCGAAGCTACATCCCTGGCAAAGACTTGCCTGTCTGTCGCTGGAAAATTCCATACCCGAAAAGAGATGATCTGGAATCCGACATAACAAGGAAGTGATTGTAGACTTATGGGAGCAAGTATAAGAGGGGGGAAGGAGGGGGTAATTCTTTACCTTATTGTCTGCCCCTCTGCAACAACGCACTAACAAATATGCCGTGAGAGGTTTTTTCCTTTAATAGAAGAGCATTTATCTTCTGAAACAAACAAACGTTCCAATGGAGCGCTTAATAAAGTTAAGGGCCAATATCTGAGTCAAGTTCTATGTGGCTATGGCAAAACGAATACATATTGGGGCACAGTTGCAATTTCTGGCTGTTTCAGAAAATTTTGTGGAGGGAGGGGGGCTGAAAATCAGGCACACGTCAAATAACGCTAAAAGTTTATCAGCTCAACAAAAGTAGCTAGCCACGAAAGAAACTACACTCCACGTGCAATTTGCATAGCCAGGACGCTACGCAGCTTTATCAACGTAGGTGTATCGCATTCATATTGTTGCTAAGCAGCCAGAAGAGGATCCACAGGAATGCGATAAGTGGCTACAAAACCAGTCCATCTGAAAGAAGAAACGAAGGAATCTGGCACGCTAAAGTGTCGAAAGAATAAAGTATATCGTAAAACGAAAATAAAACTTTAAACGGAAAGGGTGCATTGCATTGCGAGATCCAGGTGTGCATGCCAGGAGGGCAACAATAAAGCTAGACTAATAAACAGACAAATGGACGATTAATACCTGATTGGCAATTAAGCAGTATAGACCTGAGGTAATGCTACGGTTACAATGGATCGTACTCGCTGTTTACTGTAATCATGCTGCAACCCATTTTACCAAAAACAAAACTTTGATGTGAGAAAATATGTAATTACCTTGGAGATAGGCCGAGCGACGGGTAGAATACTTCGCTGGTCATCCAGCCGACTTGACTGTAAAACAACAACACAAAAAATTATTAAAATGGCTTGACTCTCTCATACAAAATTTTTCCTACAAGATAACGGTTTATAAGCAACCTAGTGCTAGACAGCCTAAAATTTCAGAAACTTTTAGAAAGGAAAGAACTAGGAAACTTTAGACAAATTGGACATTTAAAGTCGTTACTTTTTTCAACGCACAGCTGAAGCAAAACAATGTGAAAATGGCATTGCTTTAGATTTCAACTTGTACTGACGCATTCTGTTTGTTATAATACTATTAGTTTGCTAAGTCAACACGCTGTATATGTTTTCACTGCAATTTTGTCGTTAGATTAAGAAGATTTACTACTCGGCTTTGAGCTAGGTTTCTTATAAAAAAACGTATAATTGTGAGAGAAAAAGCAGGTTTCCGCAGGAAAGGCTTCTAGGGGGTTAGCAAGGCAAACTGAAACAACACTGAAACATACCTGTAGTCTTCCAAGCATTTCGAGAAAATCAAGCTCCTAAGAAATACAAAAAACTATAAACAATCAAAGAAGAATTTTAAATAAATATCCACTACAATAATGCTGTTTTTCCAAACACGTGGTTTTCATAATAAAAGTGTTTTCCACGAAACTCGTTCTACGGACCCCAAAATGTACAAGAAACCTAATTCTAGAGAACGACTGGGCCCCCTTATGCCACTTCCACGCAGGGACGAAAAATAAATATTTTTGGGGGGTAGCAGAGGTTCCCCTTGGAAATTATTTGTCTGTGACCTTTTTTGTAGCATTAGTTAACCAATCATCCTGGGTCCAGTAAGTTCCCCTGCAGAAGTATTAACGTTTTTTCCCTGCGACATGGCAAATTTTCAAGGTTGCGAGGGGTGACTCACCCCCATACCCCCTTTTAAGCTTCATCCCTGCTTCCACGATACCCCAGCACTGCATGAAAGAAACTAAGAAACTTGATCGAAATCTGTTATCCTCACCCCAGAAAAGAGTAATGACACCAACCATTAAAAAATATTTGCTTCTATACAAGAAAACAGTTTACAAGAAAATGAGGTTCAAAAGATCAAAATCTTGAAAAATTTTAATAAAATAACAAGGCTAATGCTTCAAAGCTCAATTTCTTTATCTTGCCAAAAATCGATAGTACCAGGTTCTCCCATTTTAATATTACAAATAGAATATATTCTATATTGAATACATTATATTATATATATATTCGAGTTTGCAACATTAACAAGGAAACATTCTTGCCAGTTTATTCCAGGAAAAGTTAAGCAAATACTACGGAGATCTCAGCCTAAATTTCTGAATATTTAACAACATTTGGCTCATGCAAAAAAGTAGTTTTTTCGTATAACACAACGTGTATTATCACGTGCTTTAGTTCGTCATCTTGTCTTACGAAATACAGAATATGGATTGAACATCACATGCGTGCATTCTCTGTTGAATAATCATCGAATGTCGCCAACATGGCTCGAAAAAGATGAAACAAGCAAGTTAATGCATGGATGTGGTTTTCAATATTCCACGTCATGTATTAACCGGGCGGAAGTTTGGAAGATCCTCTGGACAGAGAGAGATTACGGACATGTCAAGGTTGAACATAAAAGGTCTGTTCTCTTTTCTAGGTAAGCACGTATTTTTTATAAGAAACAGTTTCATACGCAACCTAGTACTAGACAGCCAAAAAATTTAAGAAACTATTAGAACCCTTAGAACTACAAGGAAAGAGCTAAGAAACTTTAGATAGATAGCACAATGAAATCGTTATCTGGTTCATCGTAAAGCTATACCAAAACAATGTGGATATGGCGTTGCTTTAGAATTTAACTCGTACTGACGCATTTTGTTTGTTATATAGGCTAAAAAGCTTGCTACATTCACGTTCTGCGTATGCTTTCACAGCAATTTAGTTCCTTAAATTAAGAAACTTTTAAGGTGCTGCCAAAAATTAAGAAACTTTCAGTACAACGCCTTGAGCTAGGTTTCTTATTAAACAATTGTGTAGTGCTGCTACGTCTCCCACACTTTTCGTATAGCATGTACTAAATGGTATAATACTATATAGAAAAAGGACTTCATAAGCAGCCTTAGTTTATAAGTTGGGGAGAGGGACTACATATCAGTGAAAGGTTGGAAAATTGAGTCATAAAGTAGGGGGCATGGGGCAGCGGTAAGCACTTTGGGAGGAGAGGTGGCCACTCTCCAAGTATCCACTACTAGCATGGAGCAAGACCAGTGCTAGATTTCTAAGTGATCTGATCAAATGTAATTGTTTTCCTAGTTAACTTCATAAAAAAAACAATCGTCAGCACTGAAAATCGGACTTAAAAGCCTTGAATCGCGCTGTGATTAGGTTGTCCTGACCGTTAAACATTGAAGAATGTTAAGAATACAATAATATTACAAATATATATATATATATATATATATATATATATATATATAGGAATATTCAACATATTAACATTACAGAGGTTATAAGAATTAATTAAAATTTAGCATTTCTGAGTACTCAAGCTAGACTACTGTTTGATGACGAACTTTTGAATCATCGATACAATATTTATTATTTCGCTCTTTTTCTATTATGTTTGTTGCTAAAATAAGACACCAACAAAGTTCTTAATATATTCCTTTGATATTCTCTTTAAAACATTACAAACACTACACAATCTGATACCAAGCTACTCCTCGGTCCTGAGTAGCGGGTTGGTAATGGCTGGGGGGGGGTTGGAAAAACTCTAAAGCTAAATGGCTGGGGGTCGCAATAAACAGAGGGGGGCTGGTAAAATATCCTAGTAATGCATATTTTCAACAAACAAAAAAGGTCACCATTATAATGGAGACACTTTTGTTTGTTGAAAATATGCACTACTAGGATTATCCTCTCTCAATTTCATCATAAATGATGAATGATGATGACACTTCCAGCTACGTTGTCTGTGCACCTTAGGGTAATTTCTCTCTTCTAGCGATACACGTTTAAAATTAATAAGCGGGGAGGGGTGCAATAAGAATGCCCTGATATACATTTTTTACAAAAAGTTAGTCAGAGGGGGACGTCTATTCCAGACTGGAGAGTATCGCCCTAAGCCAATGCTGAAAGAACACTCGCTATTATGCAAGGGTAATTTTGAGTAGAATTAGTCTTTAGACGCACGTTATCGCAGGAAATTATCACGTAAATGTGGGCATTCAATAAGATATATGACTAATGGGCAATTAAAGTGAATTATTGTAGAATCAACCCAAACGGCAGCTAAATACACTATGCAATTCAATTTCCATGCCCAGTGCGTAATCATTGTTTGCAAAGCGACCAATCATTCAATGTTCAGTATTGCTAATTGGTATCGCAAGAGGTGCAGTATAATAAGCTAAATTTTTCAACAATGAGACGGGAGCTTCTATCCCAGAAAGCATGGACATATTGCTACAAGGGGAGGGGCAAAACCCTCCTGTACCATGACTTCTAGGGGCAAGAACCATATCTGAGCATGTACTTTCTGGGTTATTAACTCTGTTGGGGTAGCTAAATCATGCCAGATTTCTTTCTTGGGAGTATTGCTCAACCAATGCCCTTGGTCTGCAACACAAAGCACGTTAATACTACACCATCAATGACACACTAGCATGGGAAGAGTAAAGTTATCCAACAGTATGAACATAGTAAAAAACTTTGGGGTAAATTTCTTCATCTTCCAATACAACATCAAGCCATTTCAAAAAATGCTTCAAGTGAGGGACAGCCACAAAAGTAGGCAGCAACAAGCAATTTCCCACAGTAGAGCATTTGATCAAGTCAGAGTTAACACAAAGTCCTCAATTCAGATGGCATTTAGAGGGGTGGGCTGAAGAGTGAAAGTAAAGCATAACTCAAAATACAATGGGGTGGAGGGTATATGTGAGTTTTTGCAATTCTTACTAGAAACCTGAGGAATTAAAACCTTGTAGCTACCTCTCTTGTACCTCTCTTGTAAAATTCTTGAATAACTAGTGCATTGTATACAAACAAACAATTTATCAAAAGACAGGCCATAGTCCCCTACATAAGTTTTAATACAGCAGTTATCTCCAAATGTGTATGGCCCTTACAAAACTCTGAACCAATAGCTTAAGTGAAACATCATAATTAAGAGACCTCTTATGGGAGGTCTATTGTTAGTTATGATTCAAAAAAGGAACAATGAAGGTGGTGGGCAAGTACAAAAAAGAAGATGAGAAAGGAGAAGAAATAGAAGAAGAAAAGAAGAAAAAGAAGAAGAAGAACAGGTAGAAAGGTTGAATAACAGCTGTGAAGAACATAATAAATTGTTGACACATAAACATTGATGTATGTGTTTGATATGACAAATAAGCCAGCATGTGGTAGACCTATTTGTAAAACTTCAAATACAAATATTTGGAAAGATGCTGAGTGGGGCAACAAAAATAATTGATCCTCCTACTTTGAAATCATATGTAAAATATGCAAAATATGTAACTACCCACAAAATCATTGGATGACTTCTAAATACAATACTTATATCTAGTACTTATAAGGAAAAACATCTTACTTCTAGCTGTTCATCTTCACTTTTGGTCTCACCACCTGATTTCACAGACCCATTTGCATCTGCAATACAAAAAAGCAAACAAATTATAGCAACTGCTGATAGCAAGTTACCACAAGAAAAAAGAGATCTAGCATGGGGGCTTGAAGGCAAGGCCTACCTATTTCTGTGATGGCATGGCTAACTTGAGAATATGGTACCAATCCATGAAACCCTTTGTAACAGTGGTTTGCAAACAAAAGCAGACAGTTGTTTATCAATCATGCTCTAACAAAGGTAAAAGGGTTAGGCAATCAAGTATGTTAATAATCTCTACAATTCAGTTCTATGTGTCGTTAAATTAATTATATTTCATGCATCACTTGATAATTCACATGAACAAAGAGTGACTCTGTTCTAGGAAGTGGAATATTTTGGTGAAAGGTCTGTTTCTTCTGCAAACAGTAATTGTCTTGCAAATCAAATAAATCTTTATTTGAGAAACAGAGTGGTAGGCTGTTCTCTGGACACAGAAACCACATTGCATTCCATGGACAATTGCTGGACTTAGTCCTACAATCTTTGCAAAGACTACATAGTATCAATAAATCAAAGTCATGTAATACTCTGTTAATAACTATTGGCTAAGGTCTTCAGGATTCCTGCCAAATAATATATGGTGGAATGAGGTAAACAAAAGACTCACGTCTTTCTTCTTGTTACGCATTATAGAGAAAAGCACATGATCCCATATCAAGAGTCAATTGTGCTGAAGGAAATGAAGCATAAACCTGGCCTTTGGTATTGGAGGTTGATCAACTTATAAAACAACAACAAAAAGCAACGTCATGTATGACATTGCCTGGGTAAAAAGTTAAATCTAGGTGGGAAACGTAGAAATGGACATACTATTAAATATGTGAGTAATGACGAAGAGCCTTATCAATCTCAAATTCCAAAGCAGGTCAATTCTTCCCACAACTCCGTTCTTAATACCTTTCTGAAGACCATCGAATGCCGGTACGAAACTGAACATATGGTGAACGTTCACTCTCAATACATTCTATTCACACATCCTGTCGTGAAACATAGCTCTTACCGTCGATCGATATGATTTCAGCCTATCTTACTCAATCTGCAGGTGTTTACTTTCCACGATAATCTCATTCCCTAACGAGTATTTGAGCTTTTGATTCCCGCAAACACAAACGCCGACTATAAGGCCAAAACATCCCAACTAAAGCGATAGTAATAACCACATGTACCATACAAGCATGAAATGGTACGGTTCTTTACAACATACCTGACATTTTCTTGACCTTCCTCTGTTGTAAAGCCATATAGAACACCTTTGGTTTGCCTATGGGCCTAACTACTCAAAATGATTGACTTCTGACATTTTTATCGCATTCAGTACTGTTGTCTGATGAAAACGAAAGCACATCACAACGTTGTTGTATAAAAACGCTCTATATGAAAGGCCACACAATATAGCTAATCTTGACCACAATTTGAGCACACTTCACCGCAATGTCACACATTCAAATGTTTAAATGTCGAGTATTTTTGAGTACTATATACCACACTTCCCGTTTGGATCATTTGCGTCTGTGCAGTAAAGTGCTAGCCTACTGCGCAAGCCCACAAGTAACCCTGGCTCCAATCAATAATAAAGTTCAAGGAAATGGCTGACAATTGTTGCTTCTTTTATCCCAATTAAAGCCATCCTGTCCGGAAATAAAATGGTGCTAACGGTGGTATGATTTGTTTTAATAATGATTAAGGGGGCTGCGTCAAAACAACTGCATTTCCGTCATACCATGCCATAAAAAAGTAATTTAGGCTGCTGGTGCTTTGACATTTCTAAAGGTTCTAATAATAGGGAACGACACATGCCCCTATTGCTATGCATGGCTTCCAGTCAAGTACTTGGCTATGGAGACACGGAGGGGCATGCTTCCTCATTTCACATAATTCACATACTATCTGTCAGCTTCTATCTTCCTCCTCTGCCTAAATTGGATTGACCACAACACTATAGAAATCCACGAATTATTCAACTAACTCTTATTAGATTAGTTTCTATATTATAGTACCATGCTGATTTGATTGTTCTCTTCTCTTCCTGGGCTTCCTGGTTTGTTCTTATGATGGAGTAACTAAGGGTGCATACTGTGTAAAACTCACGCCGGAGTTGCGCCAGTAGCCCCTCAGGTGTACGCCAAGGCTGAAGGTTGGCGTACACCTGAGGTGCAAAGATCAAAAGTAACGTGCATCGAGATTTGCATTTATTACGCCAGTAAGCCGAAGAGTATAGTTTTGGCTATATCCACGCCGCCTCGCCGACAGGAAAGCAACTCCACGCCGGGGATCTTTGGGCCTAAGTGCATGGAATACAACTTCACCTTAGAGAGTAGCACATTGAAAAAGATTTGAATCTTTTCTTTAATTCTAAGGTGAATTTGGACTTTTTTTGCTCAAGTATACAAAAAACAGCCTTTGGGTTAAAATTAAAACAGTTTACACGAAAACTCAGTGAAAAATTGGTACTCTTTTAAAAATTGTATTTATAATTCACACAGCCAAGTTGATGGCAACCAACATATGCTACTCGAAGACCTTTGCAGTGTATTCTCGCTTGTAGTAATTTCACTTTCTAAGCAACTGAATTTTTGTTGACTTTCAGAGCGTAGTTTACTGGCAGATCTATAGAACTATCGAGATTAGGTGACCAGATGTTTTCCAAACAAAGTACATCGTTCAAAGCCTTCCGTAAAGTTAATAGTACAATGGAGGGTTCTAATCTTCTAATATAGAGCGGCATAATTCAGCAAATGACGTACATTTTCACTCGTATACATTTTCACTCGTAGGAAATCATTGAAGAGGAGAACTTGCTCTCTTTGCATAGGCCTAAAGACTGTGAAGTCTTGCAGAATGCAAATCTTCTGGTGGGAAAAGCTAAAAATGCCAGCAATTTCACTTTTCATGAATAAGCCATCAATACCTTGAATGTTGACACAAAACAGCCTTCTCATGACTAGGCCTAAACAACTGGTCTTGTGCAATATCATAATGGGCCTAAGCAGTAGAATTACTAGCGAGTTGTGTAGCCATTGGAATCTTTCTAAACATGTAATATTATTATCTTCTGTACTATATTCTTATTCACATGTGATGGAAATGGGTATTGCTAGAGAATCTTTCTGCTTTCGCTCGAAAGCTACGTATGTATAACGGCGAACGGTTAAGAACACGTGCGGCAAATGTCTATATCCACCTCTATTATAAATTCTCAATGCATTGTTGGTTGTGATAAAAATATCTAAAAATACTGATAATATAGCCCTTCTGAATATTGATGTGGTGAGCATATACTGAGCTTCTATCAGCCAAAGCCTAGCTTTAAATTATCGCCGCTGTGGTCTAACGCCTCCCCTGTTATGGAATAATGCATGCATGAAGTTAATCGCAAAGGCAAGCATAGCAATGGCTTTGGTACTGCTTTGGGTAAGTAATGGCTTTGAACAAGGGCAGTATCACACATCGGCAAGTAAGGCAGATGAACGTACCTTCGACGGAAACTGAGCCTGCGTTTACAAACTTCGCTCGTGTCGCAGCTAGTGTCATTGAATTCTCTGAATTGATCCTCCTCCTCGTTCGTCCAATTATAAAATTTTGCATTTTTGTTTTTCTAGTTTTCCTTTTCCTGCTCGTCGATTCGCCGCAATCATCCTCATTGCTGTCTGCCATTTTCAGGCTACCATGGATCATTCTAGCCTCCAAAACCAGTAGGACATCTTCTGTGGTAAACGATTATTCTTAGAACAATTAATGTGTCGAGTTATATGACTTCTTACATGTTCTCTTTTGTCCCAGAGTAAATGTGATGAAAAGCTTGGAGTGTCACCCTTTGCGTGGAAGAATCCTTTTCTCTGGATTGTAGCTGTTTATCGTTTCACGACACAACGTAAACAAAGTAACATGACTAGAAAAAGTCCAAGATAAGACCTGCTTGTTTTGTTTGCAGTTGGACAAGACCTTAAATATATATTCAATTCAATACACTGTCAACAATAAACCCGGAGATAATTCTCCAGCTTCCCAGTGTAATTAACGTTGAGCCGATTTATTTTGGCCAACCCATTTATAATTAATGCATTTACGCCAATGGTTAAGTGAATCACAATTGGTTGCTCCGAATATACAATATTTCACGCAATTCCACTTTGCATCGTGTCGTATATAAACTTGCGAAAGCTGCGCGCGCATGATCATAGCTTTCTTTCTGTAATGTACGGGCTATTTTTACGAGACAGGTGGCTGGGGGCATAGTTTTTGTTTAGCTTCATTTGATAGCTACATCTTTACCCTTTTTTCGAAAATCAAACTTTAAACATCTGGCCGCAGGTGTACTCAGCCCCCTTTAGTTATCTCTTCAGTAAATTTGGGGCAGGGGTGACTTCTAGGTGACTCAGAGGGGCGGAACCACCTTGTTACAATTTCTGTTCATTTGGGGCGGGGGCTGAGCTCCCCTTAAAAATCTTGAATTGGCTTTGCTGTCAAATTTTATTGACCTTGCTTCAAAAGTGTGTTGTAATGCTATGATCAATTTTGCACTGCTCCATAGTTGTAGCGACATTTTTATTTGGTGATTGCAATGCATCAGCATTAAATTGAATTATCATATCTGCACTTTGAAAATATGGGCGTGGCTCCAGCTGGGGCACACCCACAGTATGGGCGTACTTGTCCTTAGAGCCCCCATGCTAAAATTTTTAGAAATCACCACTGATTTGGGGGCTTAAGCGTCCATAACTGTTTTCTAAAAGCTATTACAAAATTGGCAAAAAAGGGTAATGACAGAGACTTTTACCGAAAATATTCTGGTCTCATGTTCACAGACACTGAGTTCACAATAAAAACACCATAAAAACAACAGCAACAACATAAGCAAAAAAAGAGACAACTGGTGACCGGTGAAGGTTCTTCTCAAACATAATGTGGTAAAGTATCAAAACAGCTGCTCTCCTTAGCAATCACCTAAGACGTTAAGCACACGCATTTTGCAAGAAAGTTTATTGCAGAAAGTGAAAGAGGCCATTACTTGTAACGAAACAGATTTTACACTCATCAACAAAGATCAATCAACCGAACTTGCAGATGAGATCAATATGTTAACCCCCAACCATCCAATATTTTGCAAATATATTGCGAACAATAGCAACACCAGTGTGCAGTTTCATTCAAGCTTCAACTGAAACGTTCCATTGCGATTATAAGCAACTCGATAATTGAGGTGTTTTCAGGTTCGCCTCAATCGTTAGATAATAGCGAATGAGAAAGTGGAAGCGAAGATGGTCTCAGGGGACCAGAAACTCGATAAAGAGGAGACACAAAACAGGCTATTTCGGAGCGTAATCACAGCGCTCAGCCATTAATATGCTAATGATTCTTCCTTGATTTTTGGTTTCAAATTTTCGCAAATTGCATTCCAAGCTTGTCTTGACCTAAGCAAAAGAATTCAATGTGTGATGGACGGTTCCAAAAACGCTTACGCGAATATTATACTGCTGGGCAAAGTGGCCAATCCATGCGAAAACTATCAAATAGCTTACAACAAGAACAACAATATTTTTGACAGATTCAAACCACTCCCAGCTTTGTTCAACATCATGGACGCCGGAGAAGGGGGCAGGGGGAGTACACGCCCCTCCTGCCTTTCATTTGGGGGAGCAGAGGGAGCACAAGTGCCATTTTGAAATGCAATAAATTGCTTTCCAAGCCCTGATATCACACAACGGAGACCAAAAAGCTATTTGAACAAGCAATATATGATTGGAGAAAATGATTATTTATATGATTTTGGGAAATACAGCCAATGATGCTTGCAACGAAGTGCCTCGGCAACACCATATTTCTCGCCTTGATTTGCTTACCATTAGTAGACGATATCCCTGTGTTCCTGTTGGCCCCCTCTAAGCCATTATCGTTCCGGCGTCCCCTATTCAACATCGCCCAACAGCTCGGTTGTCCAAACCAGCATAGCATATATATCCAACATTGCTAGGATTTGTTGAGCTGAAAGTTGCACTGGTTTGTCCTAGCTGTATATGAGCTTCAATTTGAAAGGATTCATCATCATCAACGGATAGGTCGTATTCGACCAGCCGTGGCCCTCTGCACTCTGTTTCTCCACCTCTCCCGGTCCTGAGCCATCCTCGCAGCCTCCGATTGGATTAGGGAGGATTTAATTCCGTAATGCTTAGATTAAGCACTTCCATCTAACAGCACCCACCCCGGTGCGGTGTGGTGAATAAAAACGATGAATAAGCGCCTGCCCCCTTGAAAAGGGCCATTTCTTCTGTCTTAAAAAACAGGGCTCATTTAAATGGGAAAAAGGATGGTAAGTCAACAGAGATACAATAACAGCCTACTGTAGCTTTCCAACATCTCAATGTCAATGATCGTTTTCCTCAAGCTTTTGCATTAAAAACTATTGCAGTATTGATGTCATTTGTGATTGCTTTATACTTAGGGACCTGTCATTATTAATGGTTGTGGGTGGGGAGGGAGATATTGAGGGAGGGCCATGTATAAATATCTAGCAATCAAGGGGGGTCAGATAAATAATTGGTAATCAAGAGGGGGGTCATGAAAACTGTTAGTAACAATTGAAAATTAATTTGAAAACAATTATGGTATTCTTGAAGCTAATACATGTGAAAAAGTGCTTGGACAAATAGGTATAGCTTTTCATTCACTTGCGGAGCCTATTGCTTTAATAGGCCGCAAGGAAAACTCTCTGCAGATTTCTTTTTGTTTGCGCTCCGTGGCTAAACGTGTGAGCAAAAATAAAAAAAACTACACATCATAATAGCCCAATTAACTATTGATAATTCCGTTATTTGACTTATTCCTGTGTTTTCTTTAAGTTTCGAGCCAGTATTTTCAATTTGAAAATAACGACTCCAAGGAAATCCACTGTGCTTCAGTACGGCATTCATTTGATCGCACAAGGGTATGCTGTAGTATCTGCAAAATATTGTAATTGTCTCGTAAATGATATCAAAAAGTACACATCGAAGCTTAAAGACCAATTTTTGCACTAAATTTTGATATGAAAACTTTTATTTTAGCGCAAAGAAAATTACCAGTATTTTCAGTATGAAGTTTTAAGAAATTTTCTCCTCCCGTATGAGATAAGGCAATAAATGTCCATCGCAGAGGTGCAATGCAAAACAGCTCGTTTGGTTCTAAGAGTATTTTCTTTAAGTTTTCCATAGTTTTCATGCCTTTCAACATTTAGCCTGTATTATAGCCATGTTTGTATTTATAGAATAAGAAAGAAAGTAATATCTGGAAGCCCTCTTAACTAACAGGTAGCATCAAGGCTTCTCTGCTACTTTGTTGATCACAATAAATCCGCCGCTGCGCAATATCACCTACGGTGGCGCAAGTACGCAAATGTCCTTTTCCATACACGCACTTTTTCGTGTGCTAAAACCACCAGACCGATGTTTTACTTTCCTTTGTGACAACTTCTTCATGCAAGTTTTTCTTTCCTCGCCATCAGTTGTCTTTCATTTTATTTTAATTGCTCTGAGGTCTTTTGCATGAACAATCACCCTCTCATATAAGCGCCCCCTCGAATAAGCCTTGCAGCTCAAAAATGTAATAAGCGCAAGGGCACTTAATCGAGGCATTACGGTAAATGGGTTACTGAAAACTATTTTGCTAATTTCAACATGAGTGACATAACACAGTTAACGACTTGACCAAATGTGAAAGCCTGATTTCTCACAATTTTGTCTTTATATTATCGCGAATAGCAAATTATTATATTATCTTTTGTGGACTATGACTCAAACCTCTGTAAATAGGTGATTGAATGTTCACGAGGATTGAAACTATAGACATTGTTCTGTTAGCATTAGCTGAACTGGATTGAGGAGGCTTCAATGTAGATACACACTTTCCTTTTTGTAGGAATGCCTAATTTCTTGTTAAGCCGCAATATTCTTAAAATTCGTTAATTTTACGCCTCAATTTACTCTTATATTTTTGAGCGACAAAATTTGTAAATATGCTTGTAATTTGAAGGCAAAGACTTCTTTCTCTCTAAGGGCTTATTCATATGGGCCCGCTAACCGAGGCAGCTCATTGGGTGAGATCTTGCCTAGCCCTCAAATCCCTTACAAAATGTGCTTTCCATTCATATGAGAAAGTGGGCTAGCCCGCTAAGTGAGATCTCGCCTGATTACTACCGAGATCTTGATAAGTGATCTAAAAACGTGTTGAAAGCTACCCCCAAAGCTTTGGTAACCTTTTGCAAAGGTGCTACCTGGCATCCGAATAATGCTCAAGCTCTCATGTGACAGTTTCAATCCTGGTAGGCGGGCTCATATGAACAGAACATGAGATTTGTCCTGCTAACTGAGCTGGCCCGCTAAGTGGGCTCATACGAACAGGGCATAAGTGCACTAGTTCAACAAACAAGAAATAGGTAAGAAGGACTTAACATGCAGCTACATTGCAAAACTTAATCTGATAGACGCTCAAGTAAGTAAAAATTTAATTGTTGATGAGCCTTGAACCTTGTATTATTCCTACATTATTCTTAGTTTTCATTAAACTTGAGCCTTAATATTCATATGGACAATATTGTTGAAAAAAAGTGTTTAATAAGCACATAAAATAATCATCTGGCAGACCTCTGAAGTTTCAATTCTCCTATAAAAGGTTATCTTTGACAAGGAAAAACTCCGTCAATGTTTTTTGTCATCATTTTCATGTAGATTGTTTCTACTATTGTCAATATTTTATTTAATTTTAGTAAAATATGTAAATATTGCTTGCAAAGCCATGGTCAATGTAAATTGATCGCGTAAGTAATTTTAATATGCATATGTTTAATATCCAATGCAGGGGCGGATCGTCTAAAATTCTCGGCCAGGGCGCAGTGTGGCTCAGCCGGCCCATGACTTCTAGAAGTCATAAACCTAAAGACAGAGATATTGAAAACACCTGCAAATGTCTGATAAATTCACAGTTTTAATGTCAGTTCTTTCATATATACATTGCAAATTTCTCCTCATTCAGAATGTAACGTCTTCTCTACTTCGTGCAACCGGCTTCATGCAGCCGGCCCTTCGGGTATTCACCCGAATGTTCCGACCGGCCAGTCCATCCCTGATCCAATGCGTAACTTTTGCTTGCTAGCAAAACGGAAGTCTTGTATCATTCCAATTAACAATTACAATTACATTCGATCAAATGAAATCAGCGGCAGTTATTCAAGAAAAGTCAGGGGCAGAGATGCTGAATTTGCCAAGTGTTTTAAAATTAGCCGAGTAATTGTTATGTACACGTGTTTTTCATAAGAGAAGGCTTGCAAGCAAACTGAAGCTCAAGCAAAAACGTTATTTTAATAGCAAAATGTGAATTAAGTTTTGCCGATAGTTTGCTAACTCCATGGCAACTGGAGGCACTCTGCCCTTTTCCCCTCCTAATAACTGCTACTGAGCGAAATGTGTGAAATAGAAACTAAGAACAAATATTATTGCCAATTTTATCAAAAGTGCTATGTTTACCATTAATGATGACCCCTTCCAGCTTAATTATTGGACCAACATTGGCTTGTGAACACATCTTCGACGCAAGGCGACATGGCCTAGTCCTTATTCAAAATGAGCCTTAACGCGCTTTGCAAACTCAAAGATAATTAATTCTTGCTTAGAATTCATGAAATACCAATGTCATATTATTCTTTTCTTTCCCAATCCCATTGTCTCCACGCTCAAGAGAACCCGCTATCTCAAATTGATAGAAAGTTATTGCGTCATTGCAGTTAATGGTTATTCATCCATGCCGTAACGCCTGTTTGAAATCCTCCTTCCCTGCCTTTCAACGCTCCGCCGTATGACCCTCGAAGCAAGGACCAGTGTTCAAATCATGGATCAAATAGGCCAGACAAAGGGAACAATACGATGATTGTTGTGCATGCCTTTCACCATTTAAAAGAAACTATGTCAGGAAATAGGAGCATGTGTAAAATTAGGAATAACGCACTTAGTATGTGAAAAGAATGCTGCCGCTTTTTCGTGCTGTGGTAAAGTTCTGTAGTACCAACAGACTATTTACCTAGCACTTGATAAATGCACACTCCTTTATAAAGCGCCTAACTCAGGGCCTTGCAAGCAGTAGTGGCTCCAGAGAAAAAATGCTGGGGGGGGGGCTAGTACTGCCAAAGTGCTGAAAGTGAGCTGTGTCAGAGAATTTTGACGGACAGCACCTATTGTATTGGCTAAAAAGGCTATTAAAAAGGTCATAGATTTTGACGGACAGCACCTATTGTATTGGCTAAAAGGCTATTAAAAAGGTCATAGATATTATGAAAGTACCGACAGTGCATAGAAATTTAGGTGCCGACGGGGGCTCAGCAAATTCGTGAGGAGTTACAGCCCCCTAAGCACCTCTGGTAGCATCACCCTTGCTGAGCAATGAACTTGACTCCAGTGTCAAAAGGCCTCTTAGTTTCAAGAACAAGCATTCAACTGTTGCCAACAGCGTTCAAGTTTTATCCAGGGACCCCAACTCAATTTTTGGTATGGAAATATCTCCTTTCGAAATCCTGCATTGTATGTTATTTTCGTCCAGTACTATGAGCTACTTAGCTATTGGGACCCCCAGGATAACGTTTCCTCGCTGAGTCATTTCGTTTCAGCCTGAGTAGCTGCAAGAGGCGACACATCTGAAAATGGAAGTCGTTGGATATGAACTCCAAGGCCGATGAATGTGTTTACGCCAAGTTTTATAGAGTATCGCGCAAACGCCGAGAGCCCATTGATTGTAGCTTAACTTCTATCGCAAAATAAATTTCTAAATTGCTTACCTTCTTCAATAATATGCCACGTTTATCACCGCGTTCACTGCCGCAAAATTACACGATAGCTCTGGTTCAGTTTCCGCAGTGCAAGAATAAATAGCTTCCTATTTCGGCTCTCTCTCGTTGGAAAGAGACTCACGAGTACACGGAATCAAAATTAGATCTTTGTGTTCTTTATTGTCCTGATGGTTTTCCTCAGTGAATGAAATTCAAATGATTTTCTCTGCCTGAGTGAAACTGAATAACGATTGAATCATTCCTCGATGCTCTACACACGCAATACTGAGTATTTTTAGAATCTCTCTACAGAAGAATCCACTTTTGCGGGAAGAACAGGGATGCCTTTCCGGTGGGTTTTTCGGCTTTTCTAACGACCTCTGCAGCATTATCTGTTGAATACAATGGACTCCAGTTGGCTGCAAACAAGTTCTTTCGCCAAGTTATTCGAAATGGAAACTAAAAACATTTTGCATGAGCTCAGCAGTATCCCAATGTTGATTTTCTAATATAGGTAAGTAGGAGACAAGATGAAACCAGTAATGTACACCTTGTATCACTAAAAACATACCTTAAAAGCGTACACGCTTTTCATTTTATAAGAAACCACTTTATAAAGAACCTAAATGTAGACGGTTAAAATATTTAAGGAACTTATACTACTAATGGAGAAGAATCCAAGGAAACTATCAATTCTAATTTTTTTAAACTGCAAATAATCAAGAATTAGGAAGCCGGTTCCATTGGCAACTTATATAGATACATTTATGAAACTTCTTTACTACCATATTTGTGCTTCTTCTTTTGAGTTCTAGCCAAAATAAAAAGTAAATTCAGAATATTGATTTTCCTTATGTTTGTGCCGGTTTTATGGCATTATATATGCAGTGAAAATTAAGGAACTATTAACGAACTTTTAGAACTAGAATTTGATAAAAAGAGGCCCAAAAAAGGAACTGTTAGAACTAGGCCTTGAGCTAGGTTCCTTATAAAATGAAAAGTGTTTACCCTTCCCACAATAGTCTGTTCCTTAATTACTGTATTTAGATTCTTGAGGTACTCTTCTGGTTGAAAATCCAAGTGATCAATGAGCCACAAACTGCACAAACTATGAACTTAATTTAGTTTTCGACCGGATGGGGTACCTTAAAGACCAGGGAGTAGTCATGATATTTTGCACTCCCTGGTATCGTACCAGTAGTTTTGTAAAATAGTTTGTCCATAGGTAAATTGTTGATGTAATTTCCAAAATGTATAGAAAAAATAGCTCATTGTGATAGAATTATTTACCATACTCTGCAAATAAGCAAATAACCTTTTCAGAAGTCATTATCCTTATACTACACCATTTTTATTGATAAGACTTGCATAATTATATTTTCAATCAGAGCACTCTTTGACTCTACCTCTAAGGGGGGAGTGAAAAGTTCAAAGATTTTCCGATAAAATTAGAACACTTTATCTTAACCAACAGCAAAAGTTGAAAGTTGTCCGACGAAACATTAAAGTTTCTGAAAATCCGACGATTTCGAGTGGTATTCAACCGGGGCTCTGCGGAGGAGCCCTAGGGTTCCGGCAGTAAATCCAGAGGGTCTTCCAGAAGTTGCACAAATGCTATGATCAACAGTAGCTTTTAATTCTCTTTTGCAGATATGTGAAATGGGGTCCTCGAGCTATTTGAATACCTCCTTGGGGTTCTGGTCCAGTAAAAAGGTAGAAACCACTGCTGTGAACAATTTAACATTGAAGCCATTCTGCAAGTGAATGACAGCCAATTCTCTCTAATTTCAAATTTTCCCTTGCACCCCAGAGTTGCTCCCACCTTCCGGAGAAGAGATGTTGAAAAATTGGAAGCTCTACGGTATGAGCAAACTGTTGCATCACACGCTTTAAACTAAGAGCAAATCTGGAAAAATAATGTGTATGGAATTATTGCCTAAATCTTTCCGTGCCACTCCTTTTTTTGGATCTGATTGGAATAGTATTTCAAGGAACCCATCACATATAATATTCTTCTATTACCGTAAAAATCCGAACTAACGCCCTGGGCTCTTATTTTCTTGTTGAGTTTTTACCTGGGCGCTTATTCAAAGTGGGTACCTATTAGGTGCTGGGCGTTTTATCTGATTTTTAAGGTATAGGAATAATAGGCTAACAAAAAACACCACAATACCTGCTTATAAACGCACTCTACTTCTTCGTAGTTCTGATGCAACACACACACTTCCTGTATTACGTTGTTACACAAGGTTCTTAAGTCCTAAGAGTCCTGGGTACTAGTTCTGTTCGAATGCTGTATCAGTCTACTACATGCAATCCTCTGACAAAACTTATTTCTTACATTCACATATCGCTATTTAGGTGTTGACCCTGAATTTCGTTCTTTGAGCAGAATGCGCTTACCGAGGGAGAGAATCAAAGAAAAACGTGCAATGACCAAGGAATTGTGCCTAAATTCTTGAGAGATCCATACAAAAAAAATTACATGTAAACTTCATGGGAATGTAGCTCCTTCCGTGTACTACGTTGTATTGTTCTCTTGAGTTGTGTGCATGCCATTATTCATGTAATTATGAAATATGCAATGCTTTTTCGTTGTTTGACAGAAAAATTATCGCAGTAAAGCTTGTGCGTTTTCTTGGTTAACCACAATTGTACTTCAAAAGAACGTGGCCAAGGCTAAATAGTTTCACAAGGTAGTTCAATTCTCAGATCATGCTCACGAACTGCTTCAATTATTTAAATTTAGGACTTATATCATTCAGAATAGGAAATTCTTGAGAAAGATATTTGAAAAAGTAAATGCCAGAGTACTGTGTGTTAGAATAAAGGAATGACAAGTATAACAGCGTTGTTATTAGAAAAATAATAAAGTTTTGCATATATTTAATGTCGGAAGGCAAGTTCTGCTTTCAATCAAACTTAAAACCCACAAATTTTGCTTTCAATGAAGCTGAAAGAGTGCGTATTTTATGCAACTTCTTCAATAAACAATTTAGCTGCTTGCTATTCAAGTGACTCCACTGAAAATTTTATATTTGAATCAACACCGTGTACCACATTTGTTTCAATCTAAACTAAATATGTGTATCCTACTTGGCATCGAGAGAAAACTTTATTAAGGTTCCTGGAGACAAGGTTGTTGCGTGATTAATCAACACTTTATTGCCAACTTGATGCCATGCTACACTACCAGGTGGCGAGACAACGACATTGTATCCTTTTGGGTAGTGCAGCTTTTCGTTGATGTATACAATAGTCTCGTTACTTTTACAATGCGATGAAACTCTGAAGCTCAGATCAAACTTATGTGTTGTCTTGTCGTATTTATACTGAACAGTTTCACCAGCAACAGCTTGTGGGTATGTGCGACTCGTGTTGTGCAGCCAGATTTCATGCAAAGCAGCAGTCTTGTCACCTCGAGGCGATATCAAGCACCCTAAATGGTTCTTGTCACAACCGTACCCCTTGTACAACCAACCCATCCAGGACTGCATCTTTTCATCTGTAATATCCATTATTTCATACATGTCTTTCAAAGCTTTGCTCGTGCTTCCAGCAGTCCAAAACTCTGTCAACATACCACCGCATTGTAGTCGCATAATGTCCTCTCTGCGTACCTCAAACTGGAAGCGCTTGTTAAAATCTGGGGGCTCGTAATAATGGTAGCTAAGAACGCTTCTGTTTCGATAAAGATCTCCACCTGGCACTTGCGTAAATCCTGCAGCAAAGAAGTCCCAGGTTGTGCCCTCAAAAAACACGTTGTGTGATTGGTCGACTTCTCGTATCGCTTTGTGGAGTACCTCATACGCCTGCGCAAGATTCTTTTCATCAGCCACGCCTGGTATCATCAATGAAGGATCCCTACAGTACAGTAAGAAATCAATTAATTTGCACTGAAATAAGCCTCGTCACTTCCATTTATCGGAATTACAATCTTGGACAAAAAGTATGAGACAGACTTCAGTTTTTATAAAAATATGCATTGTTTTTACACTTGCCCCCTCCCCCCTTACTCAATGTTGACAAAATGGCATGGAGTTGTTTCCCTATCATTCAACATTGATCTAAGGGGGGAGAGGGGGAGAGGGGAGAGGGCTATATTACTCCTTTCTAAGTTGGAGTTGAGGATTTATTAGTTCTACCTGTATTTTTGTCGTTGTCTCAATATATTTTGTCCAAGATTGTAGTTCAGCTTACTTTGCAAGCATGGACAAATAGGTTCAAAATGAAGACTATCTATGACGTACAATAACATTACAAATAAGCTCCTGCACCCAGAGCCATAAAAAGAGCGACCGAAAGGTCAAAGTGGGCCATGGTTTCAAGGTCTTAGAGGCTGCATAAATTCAAGGGCCTCAAGACCAAGGGACCTCTTAAAGCAAGAGAATCAGTTATTATCTGGGTTGATATCCAGAACCAGTGACGCAACGGACGTAGGTTGGTGTAAGGACAACTCCTAAGGACCTCCCAAGCTTTTGATGTTTTAAAGAACCTCTCAGAGCTTTTCAAGAAATAAGTTTCTTTGTACTATTCGAAGTGTACATGAGATGGGGCCCAAATCTTACTGAATTTCTAATAGCCCCAAGCACGGACGATGTAGAGGGAGGCAGAGGGAGAGGGGGCAGAGGGAGCAAGCGCCTATCCTGTTTTTCATTTAGGGGAGCAGGGGGAGCAATAGTGCCCTTTTTGAAATGCTACAGCTTGCTTTTTAAACGTTAATATGGTGCAACGGATGAAGTAAACAATATGTGATTAGAAAAGAGAACTATTTACTGTATATGACTGTAAAAATATAGCTCCGGTTAAAGAATGGAATGAAAATGCCCCAAAGAATTGTCTTGGGCCCTAAATTTTGTCGGCTTGATTTGATCTCCTATGGTAGCAAGTGCCCTTTAGCTTCTGTTGGCCCCCTTTGCCCTATTATCATTCCGGCGTCCCCTGACCCCAAGTATCGCTGATACACCACTGCCCAGTCCTCTGCTTTCTCTCTGATCCCAGGGCCTTAAATTTGTCTTTTCCTCTGAATTACCTTGGTGGTTTTGTCTGCACATAGAAGTTGATAAAGTAGCAACTTCTTCTCCATAAGTGACAAGGGACGGGTATTCTTCGCAGTAACAACTTGAGTAGATCAACCTCTAAAGATCGTAACTACAAGAACTAATTTGTGCCCGAAATGTGAAATCCAAGAGGTCTCAATATAGGAAAATTAGTGCAAAATTGCAAAAAACCAGTCTAACCAACCTGTAAATATCACCGGCAAATGGTTCATTGATAAGCTCATATCCAATAATGCTGTTATGGTCTTTGAAACCTTGTGCTGTCTTCTTCCAAAAGTCCGCCCATGCATCTAAAAGTCCATCCGTGTTATTGTATAGATTCTGAAATGCAGCCGCGGCTGCTTCAGTAAAGTAGTAATCACCCCAACTGTGTTTGTCACAGTCTTTTTGGAATGGATAACCTGTCTGTGGATCCAATGGGTACTTATCTTCCAATGGGAAGGGAAAGTTCTTGGCATTACCTGAGTGAAAATATGAAGCTAATTATCTCGAGAGGTTTTTAAAAGTGTAGAGGGAAGACTTTCATTAAAAGATGACAGACGGGTCCATAGGCAGTTAAATGGCAGTGGGGCATTCGTGCTTCCCCTTAATTTACCGAGATTGTACTTGGAGGTGCAATTCCATTTGCGGTTCCTAGCATCTGTACTTTGATTCAATATCCAAGCTTCCTGTGAAATTCATCATTCTATGGCCTGTTAGGCCATAGGCTGTTGCATTACATTATTCATTCACGGTAGCCCCATCAGCTAATGCTGCTTTTCAGGGGGCGGTAATTGAAAACTGTAAAGTGTGTCACAGCCCCTGAAAAGCAGCATTAGCTGATGGGGCTACCGTGAATAAATAATGTAATGATGATGATGATGATGATGATGATGATGATGATGATGATGATGATGATGATGATGATGATGATGATGATGCTGATGATGATGATGATGATGGCCATTGGACTTTTTATGTAAACAGAAAAGCTAAAATTAATAGTATACTTGAATACAGAAGGAATTATAAATATTGTTTAATACAAAAGAGAAGAATGAGTATTGAATTAAAGAACTGAACACTAGCCTTGACTTAAAGGACAAGAGAAATGAATTTAGTAGGGAAACATAAAGAATGTAAAAGTAGCTTTTTTAACATAAATGAAGGCCTATATTTAAGTCATGAAAGTGAACTTTATCCTTTCCATTTAACTAAAGAAGTAATAGATTTCTGGGAATGACCAATTAGTGCCCAGATAGGTTGCTGATTTGAAGAGGGATTTATCTAATCAGACAGCTTGTCATCAGATGCTGGAACGCCTGTATAAGAAACGGGCCTATCCGCAGGGCCCAAAAGATACGAATTTATTGTTATATCATTTATATATCTTTGTATTGATCATGAATTGCTTCATTAAAAGGGGCACATCTTGACCCCCTTTCCTAAAGTTGACGGAGGACAAGGGGTGGTCGCATCCGCAGCATGTACTGCAGGAGTCCTTAGTCAGAGGCGTAGATAGAGGGGGCCTGAGAGAAAAATATCCAATTGGAGCTACACTTTCAGTTTGCCAGAAAATCATGTTAAACCGAATATGTATTACGCTATGTCATAAAAACCAATATTTCTTGTCCCTCTTATGAGATTCCCTATTTAAGCCTCTGCTTGTCGTCCGTACAAGGTTAGTACAAACCTGTGTTTACTGCCCAGTCTGGGAAACCTTCGACGCAAAACTTTGGTGACATGACATCTTGGTGCATATCAAGCAGAGTGTAAATACCATACTTTGCTGCCGTCGTAACAATGGTCTTTATTACTTCCAAGTATGTCTCGTTGTACTGGTTTCGTTTAGGCACATATCCTGGCAACATCATCCCTGCACGTGAAAGATACATTGTCGTCATAAGAAACTCCTTGCACATAAGTTGCTTTTGAGTATGAGTCAATTATGTGAAACTGAAAATATCCTCTCTCCAACCGCTATCTATGAAACCTCCTAAGTGGGAATTTTGTATTCTAAATCCTTTACTTCTTAGTTAGTTATTTATGTAAATATGCAAGTAGTATTTATCAGAATCGCTGGTCATGAAATTACAGTCCTGTACTCGAAACACATTATTGGGTAAATAGAAAGAAAACCAATAAGCAAAACAAGGAACTTTTTTTACAACTTCATAGATCGTAAATCCTTTCCCTATTGGGAATATTGGCTTCCTATTTTCTCTTGGCATATGCATAGCATTTTTCCAAGTTCTCAGGCATTCCATCACATTTTTTTCAATTACACTGCTGCTCATTTCCCAAGAGGGAGGCACCAACTAATTGAACTCTTCTTCTAATAGTTTTCTGGATCACAATTGAATTCTGATCCAATCCGTCTGAGCTATTACCCACACAACCCTAAAAACTTCACTCTCTTTATGGGTAAAATTCTCTCAATGAGAATGCTCAGGATTCTATCAATGGTGTGGGGATAAATCAGGAACTTCGGACTCGGGTAGCGAGGTGTTGAAAAGGATGAGCTCACGAAAACGGGAAAATGGACTTCGGTTTGACATTTTGCTCTCGTTTTTTTATATGACCTGTGTAAAATTGGCAGTGAATTGGTAGCGTGTACTGTGAATGCAACCAGACAAATCTTCCTGGGGAATCTGTTGGTTTAACCTAACCTGTAACTTTTACAATATCTGCTAAGAATAATTAGGGGGCAAAACAATCCCAAAAGTGTTGAAAAAATGGCTTGGACATTGAATTTCTGAGCCCTCCCAAGTACAGACCACTGCTTAATTTCTTTGCATGTATATAAATCTTCTTTGCATGTATCTAAAATCTTCTTTGCCATCTTCTATTCTTATGTTATCAAAGTGAAAATATATCTCTCCTTGAAAAGCTGAGCTCCTTGGCAGTTGGCTTTGACAAAGCAGGTATCAAAACTCAAGCCTTACCCAAACGAATTACATTGAGTCCAAGATCCTGTAATATTTTCATATCAACTTCTGAGAAGGAATCGTTGCTATAACCCTCCATTGTTGGATGAAATGGAAAATGCTTGTAGACGACATTTGTACCATGGAAAAAGCGTTCTCTGCCCAAACTATCAACTAACTGCTGTCGCGCTGGATTCACATTTATTAACAAAGCAGCTTCTTCGTCTTTGATAGGAAGAGCTGACCTAAAACTCAATCCTATAAGCAAATGAATCGCAACAACTTGCCAGAGAGCAGCCATCTTTCTTTCTTGTGTTTGCTATACAGAAAATACAACAGGCCAGTCCACAAAAACACAGATATTGATATGTTTATGTCATGTGATAACTGTCACATGACTTATTCTTCAACCCTGTCGTCGTTCTATTACTTTTAGCTCTGGACTTTATATTTGAATCAAAGAACAATTATACTATCAAGTTATATCCTTCCGAACGGAACTAGCAGGTGGGAAATGTGTGGTATAACCATGCCATAAAGAAGTTGGCTTTTCCACCAAAATTGATCGTACTCTCAACTGGTGGTCCTAAAAATGATAACTAACGATACAAAACGCATTATCGTATTATTTTACTGCTGTTTAGCATAGAATGTCTGCAAATTGTAAAAAGTTATTATCGAACAATCAAAATTATGATGCTGTACAGTGTTTTTTTAAAGCAATAGTTGACATTTGGACTAGAGGCCTGGGAAGGAGTGAGGAGAGAGGGGGGCGGGAAGAATTGTGACGTGTAGAGATTTTTCCTGTGATATAGGATTTTTCTGTGTAGAGCTTGTTTAGCAGAGAACATGTCATTTGTCCGCACAATTTTCGTCTTTCTTTTGAGAAATGGGCTTAGCTTTCATAAATTTTCCTCAGGGCCCCACCCATTTGTTTGTTAAATAATTAACTTCTCACTTCCAACACAAACTACATAAACAATGATATATATGCATATGTATATGTATAACAACAAAAACCATAATCATGGCTCCTTCGCAATTCCGTATGAACATAGCGAAATAATATCTTGGATATTACAGTATCATGTTTAAAGCCCTAAAAAAAATCTGCAAGAAAAGTAAGATCACATTTAGGTGACATATAGAAATTGACGGCTATAATAGAACAAATGGATTGAATGCGAACCGCACAAATGGATTTCCGGAATAAAGTGTATCTAGATCCATGAGAGTGACAAAGAGTCTTCTTCCCTTGCAAAAGAAAGGCGCCAGCAAAGATTCAAGCCAATTACTGAAAGTTCAAATCTGCATGTGCTTCTTACAGCATTCTCCCCTGAGTCACGACCTACTGTGGCTCTGTTTACAAGTTCAATAGAACTAATACGATTTAGAATGAAGCTCCCTTACAAGCTGGTGCATATACTTGCTAATCATACAAGATATGCCGGCTCTACTTCACGAAGCAGGTCAGCTCATAAGCTCTAGTTCAGAATCCAGTAAAGTTAGAGGATTGTAGAGTAGAGAGGAGAATCACACCCGTCTGGCGACAAAAAGGAGGCTTCTCGTTGTCTCCCCAACAATATTTTCTCTCCAATCTAAATCTATTTCTACTGAACAGAGAAACGTTTAGAGTTGACAAAAAAAGGAAGCAAAAGCAACATACATGACTGCAGCAAACAAATTTGATTCAATTAACGCTCTATAAAATAGAATAAAAAACACAAAAAAGACCCTTTGAGACATATACTTTGCCAAAGTAGGCGAATAAGCAATATATATACTTCATTGCACGTATGGCTAAGTCCCATTTACAGATATTTGTGCAACGATTCATTACTATAAAAAGCTTTAATAAAAATTGATGTATTCGTCACTGCTGATTTTCTAAAGATCGCACACCCTATGCACAGAGTGCCTGATCGCTAGGAAATTAACATTGACAAGCACCTCAATGCTTACTAGGGAGAAGTGTTCAGGAAGTAAATAGTCTGTTGATACTACAGAACTTTACCACAGCACGAAAAAGGGGTAACAGCTTTTAAGTATGTCAAAAGAACGTTGCCGCTTTTTCGTGATGTGGTAATGTTCAGGAAGTAGTGATCAGCATCATAATTTCAATCAACCTAATCACCGTCATCTTTATTACATTTATCATTGTCACAATTACAATGACCCACAATTAAGTTGCTTTGATACAAGTGTGCCCTCCCAAAATATTCGGCATTGCTATTTACAAATACTGATGACATTAATGAGCTTGTTGATGACTGGTCTAATCTTTTTCCATAATAATGACAAACATGCTCCAATTAAGTCAATGAGGGCTTCTGAGAAATACTGCCCTTGGATAAACAAGGATCAGAAGGGGTTCATCAGGGAGAGAGATAAACAGAAAAAAGCAGCAGTTACACACAATTATTTTCCCCTTATGGAGTCCTATAGCAAAATTAGAAATAAGGCTATTGAATCAATATTAGTCTTAGGAGACAGTACTTCTCGGAAAAAATCACCCAAGCTCAGGGCAACATGGAAGAGTCTTGGAGGACAATCAAACAAGTATTAAATAAGAGATCTAAGTCTACTAATATTGATCTAATAAATGATAACGGTACTGAAGTTATGACTAAGAAAGAGATCTATAATACAATGAACAGATATTTCTGTTCTGTAGGTGGAGATCTCGCAGAAAAATAGGTAAATCTCCAAATCCTTTACTTTCAGGTGACTATGATATCAATCCACTTAAAAGTACTTTTGTCTTCAATTAATTCCAGGTATAGTACGTTAGTGAAGCAATTGGTAAAATAAACCGTCAAAAAGTTTAGGAGATGATAAACTTTCAAAATACTTCTTGATATTGGTCTTTCCTTGTATTATAAATCCCCTTGGTCTCTTGTTTAACATAACTATAGAATCCAATTCCCAGATAAATGGAAAATTGCCAGGATCACACCTATTTTTAAGGAGAGTGACAGGACATGCAAAGAAAGCTACCGCTCTATGTCTGCTCTCCCAGTGGTGGCCAGGTTAATTGAGAAGCTAATTTTTGACCAGCTCTACAACTACCTTAACAAAATCAATCTAATAATTGGGACCAATCTGCCTATAGAAAGCTTCATTCTGCAGTTGCCTGTATAACAAAAAACACCGATAAATGGTATAATGGAATGGATAATGGCTGCATCTCTGGGACAGTTTTCATAGGTCTTTAGAAAGCATTTGGCACAGTGGATCATGCCATACTATGTCAAAAATTAGCACTATAGCCTTCAACTGATGAGTTGTTCTGGGTTAATTCTTATCTTTTTAATCGTAAACAATATTGTACAACCGGAGACTATGACTCTAATATTGGCAACACTGATGTCGGTGTTCCACAAGGGTCTTGCTTAGGGTCACTGTTATTATTAATTTACATAAATGACCTTCCACAAGTTGTTAAGGCCTCCACTGTATCCATATATGCTGATGAAACAAGCCTTACCTTTCAATCTGAAGATATTTCTCAACTTGATGAAACCATAAATGATCATCTCAAACGCCTTGACTTATGTATGCAAGGAAACAGGCTATCGCTAAATGTGTCGAAAATTCCATCAATGCTTAACTGCACAAATCCTAAGCATCAAAAACTTAAGATTGCAGGAGGTTAATATAATGCAGAAACTGGGATACTTAGGAATACAAGTTGATAATAGTCTTGACTGGAAGAAGCAACTCAAGGCAATCTCTTCTAAGATATCGAAGGGGCTGGGACTTGTAAAGCACAATAAGAATTTTCTCCCAGAGGTACTCTTAAGTCATTAAATAATCAGACTCCTCAAAATATATATGCGAACTTTTTCAAAGAAACTCTGAATGTAGCTCATGAGACTTGAGAAATACTGCTACTGACCTAAGGCAGCCAATCAACACTGCTTTAAATGGTCAAACATGTTTATCCTTCTGTGGAGCCAAACTGTGGAATGCCCTTGCAATAGTGGTTAAACAGGTGCCCTTCCTCTCAGTTTTTAAGTAAATGCTTCTTGTATATAAAAACCTTAATTAGGATTTTTAACCTTTTCTTTCAATTCAACAATTACTTGTACTAGGCTTTTATGGTGTTTATATTGTTAATGTCTACCTTTTCAATTGTTTCTCGATTTATAGTAAGTAGATAAGTGGAGGGCTTCTTGAAAATCAGCTTTATTGCTGAAGGTTGAGCCTCCTTACATATATTAAAAAATGAATGCCACCACCAAGCATAGCGCCTGCAGCGGTCAAAGGGCAAAGGCCAATTTAAATTGAGGCCAAAGACCATCTTGTCTATGGCTTCCAATGGCGTACTAGTGTATCTGTGTTTCACCATGTAGTCTTGAATGAGATCGAACAGCAATAATACGGTACAAGTTCACTCTTCAACTGACGTCGAATCGATGGCCTTACTTTCTTCAGCTGTGCTCTCTGGTGCATTACTGCTACCATCTGCTTCACCTAATACTCGTTTTGTTCGCTTTGTCCTCCTCGATCTTTCATATGAGATTCTTCTTTCTTCGTCATACAGTACCTCAAATGTTTTCATGGATTCCAATGGGTGTATCTTCTTTTTGCTACATTTGTTTTCAAATGCCTCTACGCTTATCTCTAAAAGAGAGAAATATACTTTGGCCACAAAATTCAAAACGGCTTTTTCTACTTAAGGAAGAACCACTAGTAAATTTCTGAGGGGAGGGTATAACTTTGTTAGATGGAAAAACAGTGCCTTTCTCTGCTTTTTTGGCAAACAACTTGTCAAAAATGATTCTGTTGTGCAAAAACAATTTCTCCTTGAAAAGAAACTAGAGCTTTTAGGGTAAAAAGTTTTCCCTTAAATATATTGTTACAGGAAATTTCTTTCTTTGCTTTTGTATAAATGACTTTTAAAGCGATTTTTGATACCTCTTCTGGCAGTTTGCTAATGGTTCGTCTTGTATTGATCACACTTTCAAATGCACAGCAACATCAACGGTCGTAGACGCTTGTTGCTCATGTATTATACTCTTTGCGATCACTTATCACAAAGTCACAATTACCAACTGCTGGTCTAAGAAAGGACTGACAGACAATGCTGAGGCTGTCGCATTCTCACAGTTAATAGGGTGCACCTAATATGCACTTAATGTGTACCTTATTTCCGCCTTATGTGCACCTAACATGTACCTAATGGGCCAGTCACTCATAACTATGGATGCCGAGGCGGGTTAGAAATCAACAACTGTTCAGCAGTTTTGTGCCCTTTTTATTTTTGTCCAAACTTTTTATATCTCATTGAGAAATAAGTACAAGATTTTATACCACAATGCTGTAAAATTATCCAGAAAGCTTCATACCACAATAGTCCTTTGAAAAGATTTCATATCTTCTCTGATAATTGTAACAGTCCCCGGCACCCAGTATAAATAGCTGAGCCCTAATGTAGGGGTTTTTTAACGTGCAGTTCAACACCAAACGTGCAGTTCTAAAAAAATTGTGTAGTTCTAACAAAAAAGCTGTGTAATTCAAAAGTTTATTATGGGTAAATTTAGGCATGAAATGATAGAAGCGCAACCAGACTTGGAATTATACGAGATAGTAGCATTCATCTACCCTTCTGTAGCTAAGACTTAATTCTTCAACACAGCATCGCTGGATTTTATACGCAGTTTTAATTTGTTCTTTAAAAAGTCCTGCCCTAATGTGTGCCTTAAGTGTAGGTTATGTCCGTCTTGTGTGTCTGTAATGCTCTTCCCTGCATGCACAAAGTCTGATGTTCTGAGTTGCTCAGGAGCAGAAGCTGGCTACTTATTCAAAGAAATGAACTGATCAATGACTTACTGACTGTCTCCTCCACAATTCCTGGCAGAACTTGCCTAAGAGGCTCGCAGTTCGTGAAAAGAGCAGGATTGACATTTATCTCTATCAGCCAAATCTAGAAGGATACCTTTTGTAATATAATGGATGCAACTTTCAATAGACACAATCGCAAAGAAGTTACAACTTAAATACGACAGAAAGTATGCTTGATCTCTTCAAGTCAAAAGGTAGGATGGGTGGAGGACCTAGCTCCCACTCTTTTTCCATAAACTTTTTAAGGATATTTAGGAGATTGCTTCGCCCATTTTTGGGAGGTTTTGCAAATTCTAAAGAAATTCAGCAAGCGTTGAGCTATTCTTGGAAAAATAATGGATAAAAGGTCACTAAGATGAGATGATTGCAGAAAAATTCATTATGCGTATTCAAAATATAATAAATTCACTGTAGAAGTTGAGAGTTCTCTCAAATTCTAACTTATGATTTGACCATTTTTTATTGTGATAAACTATCACAAAATAATTTATTAAGTAACATAACTGCTGAAAATAAATTCAACTTATGGAAAATTTAGGAGAAATTTAGGAGAACAGCAAAATATTCCTAAATTTTGTGGTTTCAGGGCTTTTTAGGACAGCTCTCTTTTTCCAGGATATTGTAGGATTTTTAGGAGGCATGGGAACCCTTGAAAGAGAACTCAAACAATCCAAAGGTCTTCGTATGGGTTGATAGCTTGCATACAAAAATAATGGCTTGATTTACTTTCTATACGAAATTACTCTACACGAAACTTCTGTAAAGGAGCTAAGAAGCTCTTTGTACGGGACGAAAGTCTCGGAAAAAACTTTGTAACAGGTGCTTTCTAGAGCAAATTGTACAGTAATAAAATACTATCTTTTTTAATCCAATATTTCTTCTAAATAAGTGAATGAAGATGAATATTTATTATAGAGGATGATTTTTAAAATATTGGTATATTACAACTTCGAGGTGTTGGTAATAATTAATAAAAGATGTTTGGAAATAAAGATAAATTCTACACGTTTCTCTTTAATGTATCACTACAGGGTGAAGAGGTAATGATACTGAAATTTGTCCTACCTTCATATTGTCATCAATCATGAAGTCAAAACCAAACAGATCAAAATACCCAGATTTTCTCTCCAGCTTATACTCGACGGATCGAAAACAAATCAGCATTATCTCCTTAATCCGGTCCTATAAAAGGAAAATCGCAAAAAATGCTTAAACATCGCTAAGCTGAGTTCACACTATGAACGAATAGCGATGCTAACGATAGAAACTACAGTCTACTGGAGCGATAGTATTATTTTTCAAGTATCTACTTGCTTTGCTATTTCGCATATGGCCCCAGGAGAACAAGTAGGCACTGGCCAATGTATGAGGAGCCAACAACAATGCCAAACAAAGTCCTCATTTTTCATTGTTTTGGGGGTGCTGCACTCAATATACGCCCAGCAGTATTGCCACTGTTGATATAATTCAAATAAGTCTTCATGCAAAGTAAGCCCTCTCAAGGGATCCATACTTCTGCAAACGATTATACCTGTACATGGACGACCTTTTCTTCCTTACATCGTATGAATTACTTTGCGTTTAAAAAATGAAAGGAACTTACTGTCATATCAGTTAATACCCAGTCATCCGGTACCCCCTTTGTCGCTTGGTAATTCACATTAATATGGTTGTTTAACTTCTCGAACGTCCAAATAGAGTCATCTTTCTTCTCTGAATAATCCGGGTGCTTCTTTTGCACAAACTAATAAAACCAAAAAAGACAGGATATTTCAAAACTGCACAATTCAATTTGCATTGGTATACGATATACCAGTTTACCTAGGTAAATAAGTACAGAGAGTACTTTTTTCAACTCAGTAAAGAGCTAATAAAAGGAGTGTCAGAAGATGCAATGACATCCAATTGTATAAGATTGGATGTTATGATGAGCATATTTACACCACAGGATAGGTTTAGGGTTGGGGTTAGGGTGCCATTTCCAGGCAGAACTGAAAATCAAAGATTCCAGTGCTTGATACCCTATTGGCTATTATTGAGCAAGTTTCTCTTGCAAAAAACCTGTTGTAGTCGTTATTTATACCAACAATAACATCAAGGTATTCTTTCATATTACCTCAACTGAAAACATAAGTATGTTCCATAACATAGAAACAAATGCCAAGAAACGACATACGATAGATAACTTACTTGATTTGTGAGGTGCGTTGCAAGGTCGGGAGAATCTTTTGAATACGGTGAACAAGCAAGCCTTATGTAACCACTGTGATATAGGACAAGGTACGGTGTGGTCGAAGCAATCAGCATGTAAGCACGGATGTCAAACTTACGACCGTTTAGTAGCAATGGACTTTCTATATACCTAAAATCATATTAGACAGTGATCAGATATTGCAGAATTAGAAATACCAACACCAAATGGAATTCTATTTCTAGGGCAATAGAAAATGAGTCCTGTCAAACGGTCATGATGCAGACATTCCATTGAAATTGATTGTGAGAGCACTATCGCAAAATTTTGCGACATAAAAGCAACAAACCTTTCGTTGTGGCATTAGAGAGTTAAAGATATTCAGAATCTTTCGTAGCATTATTTAACAGTTGCCTAAAGACTAACTAAACCACTGAAAGTGCCCAAAGAGGTCTTTTCATCATGACGTGTTATTTCTGAGTGAATCCTTACTCTATGCTTTTAAAACGATTCTTTACCTTGATGTGATTTCTAATCTTCTGAATGCACCACCTTATATTCAACTCATCTCTATGCCTAAAAGATGCACTGGCTAAACGCAAAGAAATGCTGATTGGTGCTTGTAAGCGTGATGTATGTATTTGAAAGTATTCCTATGGTGGCAGTATCTACTTATGAGCTCCAATAAAGAAAAACTGCACTTAGAAATGTTGGAAGGAGAAACTTGCTAGCTATAACTTAATCGGAATATGCACCTCGATACAATGCGTGTAGTGCTGCCATGCCCTGTCCTGTTTCTTGAGATCTCCTGCATTCTTTCCCGCAGCTGCTGTGGGCTTCTCAATAGAAATATCCCCTTTCCTTGATTTAGGCCACTTGGTTTACAAATCCACGTTTCACCATCTAAGACAAATCAAACAATTAATATGCTGCATGGAGTAGGCTAATGATCTGCAAATGAAATGTAAATGATATGCAAATAACTCTTGGATACCTATTAGAGGGGGGCTGGAATATTCGGGGGGGCTGGAAAAACTCCCAAAACGTAATTAGCGGGGGGATGGACTAAACGGGGGTTAGAAAATGATAAAATGTTGTAGAAAAGGCTATGATTTATTGTCACAAATTTGTATCAAAGTAATATTGCCAAGTTGACAGAACGAAACAACGCTGACATGCGATCAGTGCACTTTCTTACGATACGTTTTACTTACACGCCAAAGTATCTCCTCTAAAAATTGCCTTGGTTGAGATAATGCCTCCAAATATCAATAGTCAAGGGGTTGAAATAAGAATGTTCTGGGTGCAAAATTTTTAAAAAATTAATTAGAGGGGGGGCATCTGTTAGGCACCCAAGAGGGCATGCAAATTATATATGCTAATATATGCTAATAGTATGAAGCATTTCAATTTATTGCTCAACCAATCAGATAATAAGATGAACCAACCAACTACCTGAATGACAGAGCCACATAATGGTGCATTTTCATTTATATAAATAATATTGCAATGCACATATTTGCAGTTCTTTAGGGAAGTAATTCAAACTGGGATTTATCTATTCTAGTACTAGTTCAAATCGCGAATTAAATTATATCTATAGGAACAATTGAATGAGTAGCGTGGCCATACGGCGGTCCCATCTTTCTATCGTAAGATAGTCCAAATTTTCCATGTAGTGGAATGGGTAATTTCTTCCCATTGAGAGTCTTAATCACGTATTGGTTACAATATCAATGCATGGAACTATAAAAAGTAAGAAAGCATGCAGTAGAAGGATAAGTGTTTAGTTCTCTAGCAAAGCTCGCCATCGCACACCAGCTCAGTATCCTTTGCACTTTGACATTTGAAGAATATTGAACTCGGAACGATAAGTTCGACTTTATAGAGCATGTTTCAAGTATGTGAAACTATCAAAGAATTCCGTGTTATCATCTTCTAGACAAATCTATTACAAGATACAAAGTCATGGGGGTCATAAACCATATTTGCTATTGATCAATGAAACGTGATTCATGGTCATTGAGATCTAACGATTTGCGTTCTTTATGGTGGTGATTCATCAAAAGCCTCAAGCCTAGGCCATAGGCCTAGGCATATAGTAGAAGTGACGTACTGAAAACTATACTCTTGATGTTTTACCTCTTGATGCCAATCGAAGAATGATTAATCTACATTGAATACTTACTACATATGACACCAACTGCATGCTACAATACATGAAACATCAAGATCATAATTCACGTTGACAAGACAACACATTGCCCGGAAAGGGTGTTTACTACGCACAACAGGATTCCACAGGTGCGCAAGGAGGAAGCACGCAACATGATAACTAAAGTGATACGAAATACAGGACATAACTAAAACATCAAACTCAATACGTTATAGAGAGGACACAGAATGTCCACTTTTTTGCTAGCAAAACACTGCAAAGTCAACTCGGTTTCCCCCTGTCTGTATTGTAATTAGCCAAAAATTCACGATTTCTGCAGCTGTTGTGACAGCTCCTGTGATAATTTCTAATATTGCACCTTGTATTCTGACAATGAAATTCTCTTGCAACAAGAAATATGCACATAACCGTAATGTTCCACCACAAACTTGATACAATTATGAAGCGTGCAATTTGCATCTGGTAAGTACAAGGAAACAGCGAGAAACTGTAACTAATGGAGCAGATGTTTTGCCTTCTACGAAGTGCATGGCGAGCTGTATGCAGAATTTTTTAATAAGTAACACCGTGTTGCCAATGATTTTAATCCAAAATGCAATTTATCACTTCTGCTTCTTGAATATATAATAAGACATGGGTGTGTTTTTCAAAATATCTCAAGCATAAAAGGGGGAGTGCACTTCTAAATATTGCATTTGCATTACCAGAAGCAGTGGAGTGAGGATTTGCTTTTGAAAGGCATGAATCGCAGTAATGTCATCACAGAGGCTTCTTGCGGTAGCCAGTTGAGCGGTAGTGTTGCGATAGCTTTGTTGCTACTCGCGTTGCCATTCCATCTTCTTCTAATCAAGATTTTAGCCTGCAAGTTTCGATTTGAAAATCCTCGTCATATCATTTTGTTTTGTCTTTCGGTATCAGATGCACTGCAAGTCTCTTTTCTCGCACTAGTGTTTGCACCGTTCAACATCGCAGGTGTGAAATCAGGAACGAAGGCATGTATTGGCCTATCACATGCAGTTATCTTTTTTGTAAGTCTCACTTTTATTGTATCGAGTCTAACTCTCGTGGCACTCTCCATTGAACGCTACATCGCATGTTTCCACAGCTATCGTGCTTATGAATGGCTAACAAATAGAAGAATTCTACCAGTATTGGCTCTAATATGGATGTGTGGTATTGTCGGTGGCGGAATATCTTCCATCCCAAATTCTGGAATAGAAGGTGAGGTCATTCTAACCAAATCAAGCAATTTTGGAATAATCTTCATAACTTTCACACTTCCGGTGTCATTCATTCTCCTTGTCATTCAATCGCTGCTATTCCGCTTGGCTAGAAAGAAATTGACGATCATACAACCGGAATGTTCCTCGCCTTCACAGCAGAATGCTAGAGTAATGAGAAAACGGCAGATCAAAACAGCAATGATAGCAAGCGTGATTGCTGTGTCCTATTTGGTCTGCATGCTACCAGGAGCTTGCGTAACTATTGCCAAATATTATGTTACGCCTCCAACAAAAACCAGTGGCCTAACCGAAAAGCTCATGGTAGGATTAGGCATGCTGAACACTCTTCTTAACCCATTCATTTACGGCTTCGGCATGTTGGACACAAGGCAGGAAATCTTTAAAGACGTCAAGAAAGCAAAGAACTTCTTGATGTTGAAACTTGGCATGCGAGATGAGCTTGATGTGTAGAGTACCTTTTAACAGCAAAGGTAGATATGTTTGTGAAGAACATTTTGAATCAACGTCTTTTTTCATATCCGCCACTCGGTAATGCATTGTCAACGTTTTCTATCCTTACAGAAATTCTGTGTATAACGGCCATAAATGTTGGGGATAAGAATCTTTCAAGTTCTAACTGTCACTCCCCAAAGAGAAGTTAAGAAGACGCGTAGAAGGCACAGATTCAGCTTGCTGATTGTAAGCAGTGCAATAGGACAGTGAATGGCTCGCACATAGCAATAGGACAGTGAATGGCTCGCACATAGCAATAGGACAGTGAATGGCTCGCACATAGCAATAGGACAGTGAATG
>OLMO02000009.1:21483675-21504124 GCA_900291935.2 Cassiopea xamachana | reverse complement strand
GGCTCGCACATAGCAATAGGACAGTGAATGGCTCGCACATAGCAATAGGACAGTGCATGGCTCGCACATAGCAATAGGACAGTGCATGGCTCGCACATAGCAATAGGCCAAGAACTTTGCAGATTGCCTTTCATACTTCTAAATTGACTCCAGATACTGTATTGATAGCAATGTATGTGTCTTTCAAGTAGCAAAGTGTTACAGCTAACTTTTTTCAGCACTCAAGGCCCTACTGTGGGGAGATGAAGAGTCTGGAGAAATGGTTGGCTTTAGTAAATCAACCAATTCCTCAAACTCTGGTCTGCTCATTCTAAGATTTTTTCCCATGTTTTTCTTGGGAGTTCACCAATTAAATCATTCCCCCCATTGGTCAGTTCGGCCTGGTATGAACCAAGAACTTCTTTCCTTTCGAGAAAGCCTCCTCAATTTTCTAAAACGGCTACTTCTTTGAATAGCCAAGGTGTTGCTGTTGTAAAATTACTAGCTTGCACTTCATGACTTTTCCAAAGGAACAGAAGGCCATACAGCTGCAGGTTCAAAGCCAAGGCGATGCTTAACTGTGTGATCAAACTACCTACTACAATAATTTTATTTATGGCCATATTTCACGGAAAGGAAATCAGGGAAAGCATGGAAAGTAGGAAACGCGCTAAAATGAATCTCATTTTCAACAGGAGGCTGGCCCACCAAAGTGAGATGGAAAATGCCATATGAAGAGAAGCTAAGCGCAAACCCACTCAAGTGAGCTGGCCCACTCAGGTGGGCTACCCCATTCCATATGAACTGGACCTAAATTTGATTAAGACTCAAGCATTGGTGGTAGGATCTCGGCTAAACCTTAAGAAGAGCTCTGATAAAAGAGTACTACCCCTACTTTTGTTATTGATGACTCACAAAGTGAGATTGTTGAAAAAACTACATATTTCGGACTTCAATTTGATCAAAATCTTGTTTGAGATCAACATGTTAAATTTTTGTGTGCCAAAGTATCTCGTGCTTTTGGGGTTTTTAAAGTATGCTAAGAAACTACTACCCAAGAGAACTTTTAGTCATATTTATAGAAGTATTGCTAAGCCATATTTCCGTTACTGTAGCTCTGAGTGCTAGAGTTGTGGGGAAACCGGATTGCCTACACTGCAGAAGTTACAAAATCGTGCTGCCAGAATACTGAAAAACAGTAGCTATGATGCACCAGCTGATGCCCTAATGCAAAAGCTAAACTTGCCAAATATAGCCGAAATTATCAAACAAGAAACAGTGACCATAGTCTGCAAATCTTTACGTGGTCTCGTACAGGCGGATCTCTCAAATATTTTCTGAAGGAACTCTATTACAGACACTCTCTATTTGAGAAACTTTCAGACTGAATTGCGTATGCCTCTTCAAAACGGCCTATATGCAGAAGTCGTTTGCATATCGTGGTGCTCATCTTTGGAACAATCGTGAATCTGAGCTTAAAGAAGCACCCTCTGTACTTACTTGCATCTAAGCATAGATAATGATGTTTTTCTTTGCATACGTTATTTTCTGTTAGTTTAGCTTTGTAATTAGGGTATTTACTCTAATTGTATATGTAGTGTTTTTAAATTGTAAATTTTGTCATTGCCCCTTGACAAGCATCATTAGCTGATGGGGCTACCATGCACAAAAGCGTAGGAGGTGGGGGGCAGGGGCTGCAGCCCCCCAAAATTAGGCAGAAATCCGTTTCAATCGGGCAAATTTTCTGAAAGAACAATAGGACATATGGGCAACTTTTCTGCATACTCCCTAGTTCTATTTGATATTTCGGGCAGACAATTTACAGCCCCCTAAATTTGACGTCCTCCTGTGCCCAATGACAGCACATAAAGAATTTAACATGAAAATTTAAATGAATGAAAATTGTAGCTCAACCTACCTAAACTTGGAATTGAAGCTTTGGTGAACAATATGGTATTACTATGAAGCAAAAACAACCTATGAGCTACAAGCAGACTACTTCCAAAGTGATCAGTCGATTTTGCAAACAAAATTCCCCGACTTTAAATATTTTTTATATCCTAAATAGCGAAAACTATCTTACAAAAGCTATACACGAAATATCGTTTTCCCATAAAACTTTATACAAACCTGTGATAAATTTACATTTCCTGGGCATGCAGTAAATTTTGCAAACTTTGAAAATAGTTCGATAAACAATAGATTCAAGTATTTCGGTGGGCATGATGACGTAAAGTATGGACACTTGGGAACGGGGTACTTTCAAAACGTTTAAGAGTGTAAAAGTGGAGGGATAATCTATAATTGGAAAATATTAAGCGCGCTTTATTGTTTCATGGTCCCTGTTGTAGTCACAGTGTCATTCGCAGCTGATGCGTCCAAGCGTTATCAAATTTTACATTTTATGTAGCAAAAGTTCGCCATAATTTTAAGAGTACAATGTTGCCTAGCGATTAACTATAGAAATTATTGTCTCCCATTTTTTTAACATTTCCTGGCCACAACTGACACAATTTTGCCGACAAAAGTGGACTGGCTTTTACAACTGCCTTGATACCTCATATCATCTTCACGGAATTTCCAGAGCTTACGCAAGTGACAGATGACAATTGATTAATGTGACAGTTTAAATGGTAGCAAAGGTGCCTTAATATTGAAGAAAAGTATCATTTCCAAAAGACCATGGACGTCGCAGTTTATTACTATAATTGATAGAACTAGCATTGTCATAGTGAAGTTACAACAGTTCAACTTGGGGAATGACACGAAAAGAGACCAAAGATCTTAATGCTTTTCACAGACAACAACTAAGAAAACTAATAGGAAAACAAATACCCAAATAAAATCTCAAATCAAAATTTGTATAAAAGATGCGACGAGAGGCCAACATCAATTGATATCTTGAAAGGTAGATGGAGGTTGTTCGGTCATGTATTACGTCATTCTGATGAAACACCAGCAGTTCAAGCCATGAAATTCTACTTTGAAGAATCAGAGAAAAAGTTTAGAGGTAGACCCAGAGAAAGTATAGTAACACCACTGAATAAAGACATCAAAAGGGCAAAATCAATCAACAGATACTTTCCGATACCAACTTTGAGGAAAAAGGAAGATTTTAAATACATAAGATCGTTAGCACAGTACAGAAACGCTTGGAGAAAGTACTCAGGTATAATTTGCAGAGCAGCAGAAGCAGAAACTACATGAAACACTCTTGTTGTTAATGCGAAACTGCAAGTATATATATATATATATATATATATATATATATATATATATATATATATATATATATATATATATATATAGTGATGTTTCATAAAAAAATCAACGCAAAGCCTTTTCTGGCGCCATTCTTTGATGGTATCCTCTCACAGTCCCATATCAGTCCTGATTTTGACAAATTTTAACAAGAGGGATTCTAGATTCAGCGTCATAAAGGGAGTACATCTTAGCTGCTACCATTCCCATATTTTCAAGGATGCAGATATAATTATTGATAATTTATTTATCACATAATGTAGTCAAGAAATAGAAAGGTCCCAATAGCCTTGCAAAAGCTCAAACCTCTTCAGAGCAATACAATACAAATACTTTGCACAGAAAGGTCAATGCAGTTCGATAAGCAAGGTGAATGCAAAAATTTAAGTTGCTGCACCGCCAAAATGAAATTGTTTTTAAAAGGGGGGCTGTGTCTGCTACCCTACGTCCCCCAGAAGTCACCACTGTACTTTGTGTTTTAGCAAGGCGTGATGCTTTTGACATCATTTCTGATCAAACTGCAGCATGCAAACAGATCGTTGACTAATTAAATTGTATCAAGCATTGAGCAGAACTCATACATTTTGAAATGATAATGTCGAAGTTGTGTCAACACTGATTCTTTTCTTCTAAAACAATAGGTATTGTCTTTTTAAAAATTTGACTACACACAGCTATAATTTGGCCTCCTGTGGAAGTGAATCTGGCCTCCAGTGATCAAATGGATATGGGATCCCTGCCAATTAGTAGACAATTACTTGAATAGAAATGACAGAACCATTACAGAAGTTAAAAGTATAGGATTGTTATTGTTTTTGGGTTCACTGCCAGCGAAGCTGCATCTTTACTGCTGAGCAAACCAATGTAAAAGCAGTGAGTAATTACCGACGGCAAAATAAATGCGGTTGGTTAGTCGGCAAGCAACAGCAGACTCTACTGCATTGTGTGACATTCAGCTACGTTAACACATTGCGTCGAGCAGTTTGGTCGAGCAACGCAGAAGCAATTGAAAATTGAAAGTTGAATTTTGAATATGATGTGGCATAGTCACCCAGCACATTGTGCATCTGTGTTGAAGTGAGATCATGACCGTGTCAGCTTGTGTTAGTCGTGTACAAGCGTATTTGCAGGTGTTTCCTATAAAGCCATACTGACTGTAATCAGAAAGAAAGAACACGGCAACTGTGCAAAATATGCTATTGTAACTTTGTGGATATTTTGGAACGAGTAGATGTATTAGCTGGATTTCTAGTTGAATTAAAGCAAATAGTTAAAGTACACATTTCACGAATGGACGTCAAATCAGAGAGCATGTTCTGTTGATACAAGGCCAACTTTGGCTGCTTGCGATTTATGGAGTTTCAGCCCTGATGAAGGTCAATTAGAACTATTTGTTCAGCGGCTGATGCAGCGAAATCTACAGCCAGTGGTTGAATTTAGATTGATTTGGGAAGTACCGTTGTGTATTCAGTGCATTTTATTGACTAAATAATCTATCTAAAACAGCATTGGCTATTTACTTTGCTGCAAGTCATATTGACGCGTAAAAGCAATCGGATTTGAACGCCTCTCCCATACTGATCGCAAGTATCCGGGACAACATTCGATCCAAGGGTACATCGTATTGAAGCTGAATCCAGACATCATCCAGATTGACACAAGATCGAATCTCAGCTGCTGCTGTGTGTTGCTTGTATTTCTCAATGGGGAGCTTTGATGTCGCACCTGAGCCTACTCCAAATTGGAACACATCTTTGGAAAAATGGGGTCTCTCTTGGGATTTTCATATCTATATTTTTGGAGTTCTGTGTCTCATGATTGCAATCTTCAACTTTTTTTCGTTAATCTATCACATTACGGAACGAAAAACAAAGTCGAAAAGGATCTTCAGATGCTATGTCTCCATCAACGGTCTTCTTCTTTTTTATAATTTCTCAAGAGGTCTAATTCTTCTGTTAGACCCCTACAATTCTAACGTAAATGATCTTAGTATTTCCCAAGGCGTGGCTTTCATTTTCTGGGGATCAACAGTGCCTTGTTTCACCTCAGCTTTCATGCTAATGAACTTAGCCCTGTTGGAAGTAACGAAAGTTCAGCTTTATTCAACCAGAGTGGAGAATCTCAAGCTCATCTTCACCATCATAGCCATGAATTTCACTCTTGTCCTGGGGTTGGATTTTACAGCTGTTCTGAAGCCAGAACTTAGTTGGTTTCTGCATATTTGTCGTGCCTTTTTTATGATACTTGGATTTTTGCTTGCACTCTTGATGCTATACACGGGCACCAGCATTTTGAGAAAGTTGAGGGAAAGCGCGCAACAGATCAGTCAGTTTGATTGTCATATGCCCAACGAGCCCAAACAGTCAAGTGTTGAGCTCGAACTCATCGAAAAGAGGCAAAATAATAAAGGTTCTGTAGAAGATATCCTTTTTAGGGAAACATACACGACAGCTAGCGACGGAAAAAAAGGCAGTTCAAGGTGCGCAGAAAAAATAGCCAAATGTGCCCAAAGGGTAAATTGGAAATCGAAGGCGTTTCGAAAGGGGACATTTAGGCTCACTATCATTACTATTGTCACGTCAGTAGCAGCCATTTTTTACAGTTTCCTTCAAGTTTATTCATTTATTGCTGTGTACGACGTAAGAGATTCGACGAAACCAATACACTCTTGGCACTGGTTCATTTATCAAACTCTGGATCGCCTTTGCGAAGTAGTAATGAGCATAGCCATATCTTACATTGTGCGTGTGAAGGACGTATTTCACTGGTGTAGGGGCTTTTGCGGAATTTAAGTTGTTTAGATACATTCTGGTATAAACCGTAGAGATGAACACTTCAATCGCCTTGTACAGCCTATGTGAGACAGATCCTTTTGCGCTATAAATCACATTAACGGGCACAATTTCGGACGGAAGCAATGCAGGCGTTCTACTAGAACATCAAAGGCTTTGTACATATCCCAAAATTGGGGAAAGCTCACATTTTATATCACTTCATTCGACAATAAAGCAGGTAGCCCTTCAGCAGTAGCTGATTTCAACCTATAATTTCAGCCGTTGCCCACTAACTTTTAACTGAACAGTGCAGAGTTCCACCATGGTCGATAAAGATGCGGGTGCAACGGGCGCCGCCCGCATGTATGTAATGGATTATTTATACATGAAAAAATAGCCCTTCAGTAACTAAAATATTACATATGCATATATACACTTCAATTAATCTAATCAGAAAAAAATTAACAGGTACAATGGCGAGTAATACTAATATTGTTGCTCTTCCAGCGGGTCGTGTTTTCAGTTAATATTTTTGACCAGCCACTAGATGTGCTTTTAATTTATTTTTGGAGCAATTGAGAGTTGAGGCCTCTCATATATCAACAGGCATATCATTCCATAATTTTGGAGCCGGGACGTTAGAACTAAGCTTGTTCACTCTCATCCATTCAGTAAAGTTATGCAGCTCAGCTTGTGCATCAGCTACTAGTTTCTCTTTATCATTCGATGCTATTGTTATATTGGTATCATCAGCATAGATGTTCGCTTTTTAGTATTTTAAGCGTCTTTCAAAATCATTTAGATATAATATGAATAACAGCATTGTTGTCTGTTGCGTAGGTAAAATTTAAACCAGTTCACAGGGATCCCTCTGATGCCATACGCCATCAGTTTCTCGGCCATGATTTTGTGATCTACCGCATCGAATGCTTTTTTTAGATCTCAAAAATCGTTAAATTCAGTTTTTGCGGTCTATATTTTCATACCAACAGTCTGTGCTACAGATCAAAGATGTTACCGCCGAGTATAATTCTTGGAAAGCAGATTGATTTCTAGTGATTACTTTATTTACCCTAAGGAACTCATTAAGTTGGTCATGAACTATTCTCTCCAAGATCCTTGAGAAAACCGAGATGACTGAAATAGGCCAAATATCTGGAAAAACTCTATTCGTTAGCGACGAATTAAATATCATTGTCAGGGGTTTTGTAATAAGATCCCCTACATCTTTAATGATAGTTATTGGGATCTTATCTGGACACGCCGCTTTTCCATTCTTCAAATTTTTAATAGCACTATGCATATGAGTTTCAATTATAGTTTTGAATGTCATTACGTTTGACTCAGGTGTAATTTTCTGTGAAGTAGTGTTACCAGTGACTGTGATCTCTTCCATTGTAAAATTTCCAGGTACATTCCTTATGAGTATTAACTTTCGACGATATATGATTTGCTTTCCTTAGAAGTTTAACATGGTATGAAATGTCAAAAAGACAATTAACCAGTATGGTCAGTCGTGGATATTTCGCTATCTTTCTTGAGGAGCGGGAGCGAAACTCTCACGAAAGCCAAGGAGTATACCACTACTTTTTCAAATTCAGCATTACTCTCAAGTGCCAAATAAACGGGGGGGGTTCTAATAAACAGGGGGGTTGGAAAAAAATTCCGACATCTAATAAATGGGAAGATCAAAGAAAATGGGGGGTCGAAATTTGAGAAAAGGCTTTAAATGATTATACAAGGACGAAAAGAACAAAAACAGGTTGTCATAAAGCATAAAACTAAAATATATACAGCAGTACGCTATTTTGCCATGAAAATTGGGCGTGAATAGTACTAACAAAGAAAGGAAATGAATTGAGGGGTTTACAAAAAAAGTCGATTTCCTTAAAATTAATAAATGGGGGTCCTAATAAGGTCCGGGGGGTTGGAACAAAATCGAAAAATTAACAAGCGGGGGGGGCGTTTATTTGGCACCTGAGAGTAAATGGCTTTTCAACTTGATGCTTGTGGTCTAAAAATGAACACCACTGTTAAGCAATATGCCACAGAAGATCGTTAATTCTCGGAATGACTATCATTGTGGTATTTAGCACATGAAATAAAATGAAATTAGAATGGATAGTATAGCCAAACAGTGAGCTAAGTCTTTATATAAGAAGTAAACAGAAGCTAGAAAAGTTGCAGTTCTGCACGGGCATCACTTCGTATTTTACGTAAAAAATTATTGAAAAAGGCAAATACCTTTGAAAATACTTGTGAACTTGTCAACGTCAGCTCTGCTCTCGATCTTATATGTTTCTGGGTAGAAATCTTGCAGCTCAAGTTTCCTATGATGAAGGGATAACGAAAAATTGAAAAACAAGTTCCCAATTATGCCTTTGTTAGTGGTTTTAACAGTAAACTAAGCTACTGTAAAAAATCCATCAAGTTCAGTGGTGAGGGATGGTAAACAACATCAGAAGATTGATTCTTTCCAGATAGTATCAGATGTTGTGAGATATTATATGAAAGTACGAGGTACTATTAGATCCACTAACGAAATGTTATTAGATACAATTACAACACTAATTGCTCCGACAGCTTATCAAACAACTACAGAAACTACCGATAAATTTCTGATCACATGAGCAATGCAAGGTAGTCCTGTATACTTTCGTACGTAGGGGAGTACCTGTTAGAGAGGACACTTATGCTGAGCCATCCGTATGTGAGGTAGGGTGGCCAGTTCCTTTCCTCGTATCTCCCCAGTGTTCCCACTTGGTACCCATTTGCTGCTGAGTGAACAGTGAGCGAGCGTTCAGTCAGGGCATCGAGTCGGGTTCGAACCTTAGACCTTCCGCATGGGAGGCATGCGCTCTAACCACTATGCTACCTCGCTCATCAAAGTAAATAGGAAGAAAATAAAATTGTAAATGCTGAATAAATAGATTTCTGATCAAATGAGCAATAAAAGACATTAATTGCCTTGAGAAATTATAATATGCATACTTAGACTCTGGTACTCTTCTGTTGAAGGTCCTCGCGTAATCCTCAAGACTTTTTAACAGACCACTCTTCGTGGTCAAACATCCCCCATTGGAAATATGGTTGACGAGCTGCTCGCCTGAAGGAGAAACAAGTGTAACTATGACCATATTTCTGAGATCTCTCTATTGAGCGAAATCCACAGCGTTTAGTGAACCGTAGTAAAATCATGACATTATGGCAAATTATAAAAGAGTACGATAGCTGTTCTTGGGGGGGGGGTGAATATTTGGTTCTACAATGAAGGGTAGAGTAAAGGGCATATCTCTATTGATATAAATGTCTGTTATTGGGAACAATATAATCAGTCGAGTGCAAATAGATGCATCAACTACGTGTGTATTTGTACTCAACTGTCAATCTTTACACTCAAGCTTCCCTTCACAAATAAATGAGTAAAATGGTGCCCAAGATGGAAATGTATAAACATGAAAACATAAAAGACATGTTTCGAAGGCAAAAAGGCTAAAAAATCACTGAATTAAGCAACAAAAATATTATTTTTCATCACAAAAAAATGAGTATATTTTTTGAGATACGTTGTAAAACATGAACTCATCAATTGTCGGTGGTTCTTTTGCAGCCAAAATTACAAAAATTTCAGATTTATAGATGAATTCTCTTTTATTTCTAGGCTTTGAATTTACCAATCAATAACACAACTATTTAAGAGATTATATTCCGGGAAACCAGGTGTTCAAAAATGATAACAAGCTACAGTTTCTTATAGAAAATGAAGTTAGTCATGAGAACTTACCAGCTCTAAAACTTTTATAATCGATTCTTGATTTGCATTCAACCCATTTCAGATAATAAGAAAGGTCCTTGTTGTCATCGATCCGCTGCCAACCCTGGTCTAGCAATGGCTTCTCAACTCTGTATGAAAATGATAGACCTGCTTCTAATATATTAAGAAATGGAAAATGCTGCAAAATGTAGGACCACCACTCATAAAGCATCCGAATGAGAAGACGTAGCCCTTTGAAGTTTTAAGCAAAAAATAAAGGAGATATCTAGCAGATTAAATAAATTTCTCTATTCAGTAGCTGTCGTCATAATCAGTCTAGTGTAAGAATAAGATAGAGAGTTTTCACTACAACATAAAAATATGTAGAATTTAGGGCAAATGATGGATTTCAAATCTTCACACAAATTGAAGAACAAGGGCCATGACGAAAATCATAATCAATCAAAATATTCCATTTTTCATCACTTCTTTAATTTCATCTTTAATCAACACTACTATCGACAATCCATTGGAGCAATAAACCAATCCTTTATGACAAATCCATTAAGACAACAAATCCATTAAGAGAAATCCTTTACGTCAAAACCACTAAACGTTTCGGGTAACTTGTCCCATCTTCAGTATAACAGGAATAGAAAAGGGGGGCTTATATAGCCTAATAAAACAGTAAACCCTAAATTGGGATGTATACCAAAAAGGGAAGGGCATATAGACAAACATATTAACCAAAATACGTATGTGTATGTGCATATAAGGCAAAGGGCGTGTCAAACTAAAGCACAGCTAACTAGGAGAAAGGGCACGTAAACAGGCGGAAAAGACCTAATATGGAATAAATAAGTAAAGGAGATACAAGTACATTATCGTTAAAAAAGTAATGGCACGCTACGATAAAAGAACGATGGTGTCGACTTTGTTTTTGTGTGCTAATGAAAAGTTGTTATGATATGAAAAGCCTCATTTTCAACTGGTGCATATTTAAGCAAAATAAAAAATGCTAAGGAGTTTAAGAAGCACTTCAGCTTTTATCTTATGCTTGCCAAAATATAAAATTTTGCAATGTAACTGCCGATAAAAGCATAATTATGGACTCACATTAGAGGCTCCAAAACTAGCAAAGCCTCATGGTCTCAAAAAATTTTCGAGAATTTCTCTGGTCTAACAACCCTTAGTAAGTTTTGTCGGTTCTTCAATTGAAGAACATTTTGCGCACAGGGAAAGCTGCACTCCTTGAGCAGCTAATTATTGTCTCAATTTCTCGATAGCTTTTCCATGACGCGTCAAAAGTCCTATGTTCATGTTTCTGGCCTAGAAAAATTTTACGGTTTATCTTTTTCGAACACAGTGGTGCAAATGAAAAACTTTGAAACATAAACAATATTTTATGAAAGTTTCATGGCACTAGCTGGTTGTCCTATTTAATAAGATTGGATCAAATGCATGTTGTTTCTAACCTTTATCATAACCGTCCTTCGAAACTTCCAAGTGTGTCAATACTTTTTGAACGGTAGTGTACCATGTGGGACTAAAAAGGCATAAGGGTATTGAAGAATCCTGTTGATTAAATGTGGGACGGTCCCTAAGGATAAGTGACTCTCGTGAATGAGTAAATCTAATTCATTGCTAGCATTGTCTAAAATATAAAAATCTTCTACAGAAGCGCTATTGCCAGTACTACTAACATGGTCTCTGATGGACGACGAAATGCTTTTGATTGTGTTACCCTTTTTTAATCCCTAAATGCTCTCTGTAGCGAACAATATTATAGTTTTCCAAAGCATGTACCCACTTCACACAAATATTTGAATCATCACATAAGACTAAGAAATGCAGTTGTTCTTTAGCAGCAAAATGACTTTAAACTTCTCAACTACCTGCCTCCCCCCCAAACTGAAATGGTGATTTCCCTAGATTATGTTGGAACAACCATTCAAATATACCACTAAAATTCTACAGATTAATGCTGAATCATAGACACAAATCCAAATGAGAAAGTTCTTCATAATGCAAATATTAAAATCGAACTCTTGCAATTTTCACTTCTTCAGAGAAAAGTAGGTCATGAGTCCCCAAGTGAGTACTAGAGCGTTAGAAAACAAGATACGAAAAGCTTACAATTCAACACCGTTCTTTCCTCCGATGTAAAATTTTGGCGCAGCTTTGTGGATCCTTCTTGGTGACAAAGATGATGATACAGTGGTTGAGTATTGTTTTCCTGGCACTTTTGATGGTGACTTGCTTCTTGATCTCATTTGACGCTTTTCCCTAGCAAGACCCTTACCTTCGATCAAGAGTAGGAAACACATTGTGATCAGCAGGCAGTTAGAGCACAACAATAAACAAACATCTAAAGAAGCGACATAACACCTCGCTATGGCTCCAAATGTTGTTGATTTAAGGTTGCCCTAACATCACCAAACCACAGCCTTTGAAGGAATTCTATCAGATCTGCCGAATTTACTTGAATTTGTTTTTTATGAGAAAATAATACTCAGAAATAGAAATGTTCAAATCTGGCTCAATGTAATGCAAATGTTCCGTTATTCAACCCTCTGGTACACAATTTGGCAACTCTAGCTCTAGTTTATGCAAACTTTAAATAAACAGCATTGCTCTAACGTAAGTGCTGTTTTCGCAAAGATTCTTCTAAAACAAACCATAGAACAGACAAACGAAATAACTTAGCAAATCAGCTACTCGGTCCATGCAATCTTTATATGGCATATAACATAGACAACATCCTATGGGGGCATTGCCATTAATATTCTTGCACCACAAGTACATACAGTGGCAAATAAAGTATTCTTTTGAGCTTAATTGTAGGGGGGTCGAATTAGCAGGGGTTGGAAATTATTCTAGATTGTCATAAAGTTGAGGGGTGGTAATAACATTATCTACCGGGAAAACCACAACCCTGAAGGAAGTAGAAACGTCCATGATCCCACCAGATGATGTTAGGCGAAAATCGGATGGAGTGGTAGACAGTGTTTCATCTGACAAGGGTTGTGAAGTGCTTGATGGCGAGTTGATTCAAGAATAATGGGATGAAAACGTCAGTGAAAACTTTGCTGATAGTGATGATGGCCACATTTTGCTAAAATGGATGGGGTCAATATAAAATGCTACGAGGGGCGAAAAATTTCAAAAAGTACGATATGACCCCCCTACAATTAAGCACAAAAGAATAGCTGAACTACTGCGGCATATAGCAGATTTCAAAGGCCTACCGTTTGAGCCCATTTCCTGGTATTGTTTTTGCTTTTTGGCATCGACACCAGAAGGACACGCCTTTGGCAGGTTACGTTCATCCTCAGTCCCCAAACTTTCTGCATCTAAATAACCTGCATTGCATAGCAAACATGCATTGCAGCAACAGTCACAGATGCACAAACAGCTACAGCTGAGTTCTTCTGACTCTGTTCTGTTAAATGACTCAAATGGGCTAGTCTCAGGGGAATATAGCTTCTTATCAAAGTCATTACTTGCCATAGGCAGATAGCCGTCAAGCTCTCTCCTGGCTATTACTGGACAGCTGTCTCGACTGATATCTTTAACATTCATTGATTCAATTGTGAGGGTGTTCTCCAACATATCTGGACTGCTATGAAACATTGCTCCTGCGACAGGGCCATGAGACACAAAACTTATAAGATTGTGAGATAGCTGCTTTTTCTCACATAGAATTTCCTTTTTTGAGACTCCATTGTCATGCCTGCTTTCTTTCCTTTCTTCATCAACATGACAATTTCTATCACGTCCCTCCTCTAAACACTCAGTGGGACAGCTAAACTGTTTATTATGCCCAGCTTCAATATCAGCATCAATCAAAGGGTGTTTAGAGTCTGTCTCTCTTCTACTTCTCATGCTTGGCTTTCCTTCTGTGGAAAGATGGATCGGAATTTGCTCCTGAAATTTATTCTGCTTCTCTTCATCATCGCCATCACCATCATCATCATCATCATCACTATCACCACAGGACTCTTCATCGATTTGAGTTGAGAATATTGATTTCTTGCCATGACACAAATATTTCGAAGTTTTCCAAGCATGGGTTGAGCAGAAACTACACGAAAAAGGCAATCATTAAATAAAACTCTAGAATGTGAAAGTATACAATGCACATCAGTAAGCAATGGTGCTTGCAGAATTAGGGCAAGGGGGCAAGATATGTCATTTTGGAATTCAATATCAAAACAAAGAATACAAGAAATATGACAACAAAATATTTTTAATGCCATTTGGACAAATGTTGCTTCATTCTTTTTCCTTTTGCAGGCACTTTAGTCAATAAGAAAACTGATAACCTTTCTAGATTAAGTTGAATAGTTCCAGTGAGCATTTTGGAAGAGCAGCAAAAACTTTCAGACATAGTAGACTCTTAAATTCCTAAGGGGAGGGATGTAGTATTCTCCCATTTCACACTTTGCAACATAAAGCATTGTTGACATGGCTTATATTTATTTTCTGGCAGACTATACTATAGTTCAGCAGCAAGGATGGCTATTTCTGGCGTACTCCTTTAGACAAAAATGGTACTTTCAGGTACCCAATAAACGTCCAGCCCGCTTATTCATTTTTCCATTTTTTCCAACTCCCTGAACCTAATTAGGAGCCCCCATTTATTAATTTTAAGGAAATTGAAATTCTTACGAAGCCCTTATTTCATTTCTTTTCTTTGCTAGTAGTTTTCAAACCCACTATTCAAGGCAAAATAGAGTGCTTCTGTATATATTTTAGCTTTATGCTTTATGACAACTTGTTTTTATTCTTTCCATCATTATATAATCATTTAACGCCATTTCTCGAATTCCGACCCCCCGTTTACTACATTTCGGAATTCTTTCTGACACCCTGTTTGTTAGGACCCCCCCCCCGTTTATTTGGCACTTGAAAGTATTGAAATATTGGGTGCATGAATCCTAGATGTCTGCTTGCTTCATAACAATATATCCATTTCAGTTATGCAGGGTTTTAGCCAAATAAATTTGCATAGATAAATTTGCATAGTGTTGAGGGTGTGGCTTACATTCAAGGAGGGTTTATAGTCATACTCTTAGGCATTGAATAGTAGGGGGTATAATAAGGAGGGGGTTAACCCTTTGCTAAAAAAGCATAAATGGGGGTGTTAATAAACGGAAATGGGCATGGTTTTTCCAAATTTACTATTACAGTGGGGGATGTTAATAGCTGGGGGGGGTCATTATTCTATATACAATATACAGTATAGTGCAATAAGAACATATTTTCATCATGATTCTACAAAATCTTTTCAGATAATCCTACTTATTTTTAGAACATGTTGTACTTGTTGCTCTATCTTGTACAGTTATTTCTGATTTCCTTACTTGTAGATAGTAATTTGTGTTCATAAATTCAATGTAGAATAGACCCTTTGCAAAACTCTGAAATCCTTAGTTGGGGTGGGGTATGAATAAATTGGGGGTTGGATTTCTTCAAAATTGTTTTGTTGGGGGAGGGATGTTAATAAATGGAAATGGGTGGTGAAATCTTCAGAAATTTGCAATTGGGGGGCCCCCTACTATTTGGTGTCTAAAAGTAAGGCCCAGTGGTATAGAATACATTGCTTTGAAAAATACATGACTTAGTATAGGAATGTAATAAATAACAAAGCCAAATATGTTGATGCTGATGAAAACTAATATATAGACAAAATACAACATTTTCCCAAGCCAGTGTTTTCAAAATCAGCTGTCATCCATCTCATATGATAGCAATTTTTTTACCTGTGCTGCCTACTTTCCCATAAGTAAATTATATGAGAGATAAAGTGAAAGTGATGTTAGGGCTTTGCAACTCCAACTCATATAAATGCAACTCCTACTTCAAAAACTGTTGGAAACACTGCAGGCTGTAAAATGCACTGACCTTCTACAGATACCATGCAACCAAGTATCTATGGACTTGAAGTGGTATTTCATGCTGTGATAACTCTTTGAGACAAACTTGTAAGAATTGTGTATTTGAACCCTAGTTGAATGGAAAATATAGTCAACAATTATCTCATTGCTGCATAGTAAAATCATAAGAAACTATAAGGTAATTAACTGTCATTATTTCATAAACTCAGCTATTTTTAGTATTTAAGTAAAAGCAAGTTTAATGGAGAAATTGACAATTAATCAATCAGGACTTGTGCCAAATTATGATATGCAAATTTATGGAGCTTTCAAGGACTATTCAAGGACTAAAACAGAAATTTCAAGAAGTTTTAACTACCATAAACAAGGCATTTCACAAGTTGACAAGGACAATTTTTTCAAACTTTGTTGATATTTCTGTTACTTATTTTTTACATTTTGTATTTCTGTGAGTGACATAAACAGTAAACATTCACAAATCTCAAGGAGTTTAACCAATTTTCAAGAGAAGACTCTCATTTTTAAGGAGTTTCAAGTTCCCTTGAAAAGGAATTTCAAATTCCAGCACATTTCAAAGAGTTCAAAGCCTTGCATGAGCCCTGTTACTATAGAAGGGGGGTGTAAGGGGAAGAGAAACATGTAAATAAATGCAACAGTAAATCACAAAAAACAGACAGGCAAACATAGTACTAAATCTCAGAGCAGAGATAGATAGATGCTGGTATGTGGTATAGAAATCATAATATTTATTTGACTATAGGCTTTGATATAAATATTATGATATCTTCCCTTTAGCCTGAGCTACAGCTTAGGCTAAAGGGTATCTAATAAAGGAGGGCTGCCTGCATTGTTTTGTCTAGGATTCCAGACTACCATAACACCTAGTGTGCAGCTAGAAAATGTAAAAGCAATCTGGAGAGTCTCGGAGGGGGCAGGGGTGGCACTAGGGGAAGGCTAGGGGGCTAGGGACTATGAACAAATATGCCAATAAACCTAGAGGAGCTTGAGTATTTAATGTTTAGAAAATATGGCTGATAAATTGAAATGAATGATGATTTTTCAACAAAATTTCAAACAGCAATTATCCATCCTTGGTAAGTCAAAGTGCCAACGAAATACTTTCTTCTGTTCACACTGAGCTGCTGACAGGGTGTCAGTTCATCTTTTTTAGTAGGTAGCTAGCCCCAATGACACTTTATAATGAAATCACTTACTGTAGCCAGTGCACAGTTTACAGTACATTTCTATCACCTATTAACACTTTGTGTTCATGAAGTGTTACCCTCTCTAGTTCTCAGCTTGCATAATCCAAAAGACACTAAAAGCACTTGAAAAGATCTTTTGATATGACATGATAAGACAAGCAAAGCATACCTTCCTTTGTGGTATCTTGCTCCAACTGTCTTCTCCCCATCACCAAGCCAAATCTCAACATGAACCATATTGTGCTTCTGTGGTTTCCCTTCAATAGATGGTTCAGTTATAGCAGCAATAAATGCATATAAAGTACCCATTTTGATAAATGAATTAAATAATTGGTCACTGATGAAAACAAGTACATTCTATTCTGAAAAAGGGCATTTCATGATGTTCTAAATAGGGTTTGCTCTAAAGAGCATGGAAGAAAGATTACAATGTTCTTTGTTACCAACACTGGTGGTGAAAGTAAGTTTCTCCTAATATGAGCAAAAGTTTGGGTACAAGCAGACTTACGGTTAGTCTTAAAATATGTTCCTGATATGAAAACCAAATCTCCTGGCTTCATGTCTTCTTCCTTATCAATTGTTATTGGCAAGGTATCAAACTAGGAAAAAGAAGCTTATAAGTGAAAATGAATATATTTAATGTGATACTGGCAGTCAAACTGCATGTAAGCTAAATATATAAAAAGATATGAAAAAAGGATGGCAGAGTGCCAAAAGAAACTTCATCACATCATACTGGTAAAACAAAATGGCATTAGAATTCTAAAAATGTAAATATATTTGTGCAAAAAGGTTAAATATGTGGTAAAACATCCAAAAAATCCTTGTTTCTGAAAGTAAACTTATTATAACCATCAGGTGACAATTGCATTCTTAATAATGGACAGTGATGGTCTCATGCTTATACTGGTGAAAATGATAATGAAGATGAAGAGTGATGATATACTCGCTGCTTGACATATTGAAAAAGATCATCATTGCCACTTGCAATGATTTTTAGATGAGGGTTAGGGAAATACACAATGACTTCAACTTGATAGAGTGTACAAAGCAGCAAGAAGTGAAAATAGATTATAAATTCATATTTAAATCATGCCTGATAAGCTTGATTCCATCTTCCTATGCAAAAACCAAGCTCAGTTTTCATATCTCTTAGCACTCTTCTTACCAATGCACAACAATCGAGATAGAGAGGAGCATCATAATCAGGGCCTATAGAAAAAGGTTGTGAAATTCTTTCTTTCATAGCTGTTCTTAATAGACTACTGTTGGTATCAAGCCTAACAAGTACTGATAAACATCTAATTTTCATAGTTGCTAGATACAGATTTGACAAGCCTAAAATTTTGATAATTGGATCCAAAACTAAAACATGCAAGGGTAGGGAGCAAATTTTCAACAAATTCTTATCAAACAATGGCATAATTAAATTGAATAAAATGTAGATCTATGATTACATTAAGTACAAAAAGACAGTGGTTGCTTTTCAGAAAATAGAATTTGAAGACAACAACATTTTGGGATCATGGGAAGAAATCAATTGTTAGTAGAAATTTGAATTATTACTGATTGATATAACAAAAATGTTTGCACTTAACATTGTGCAGATCTCTTGCAATGAGATGTACATGATGAGTATTTATTTACACAAATTCATAGCAGATTATTCTACTGAGATGAAAACATAGATTCTAAAAAAATTTGCCTGAACATATGGAGGGTTTTGGTGTATAAAACGTCTAAACCTGGACCATGTTGTTCTTAAGTGTGGCGATAGCCATTAAGAAGCAAAAAAGACTGCTATTTCAATTTCACATGCAGAAAGATTCGTATTATTTAACCTTTTACACGCAAGACATGATGNGAATATTCAAATAGATTTTAAATAAACACGATGAATGGGTTATTTCAATGCTCTTGTAGGACTTACTTCCTTCTTCGTGATACTTTTTTGCATATGGAACACCAAGATACTTCAATGCTTGGTTCAGGAATTTAGCTCTCAACCATTCTACTCGTTGGTTGTCTAATTTAATGTCAAGGGGCTTTTCGATCATCTTCTTTGTTGCCTGTATTTGTTGCTAAAAGAAACAAATGGACATTATTTAACAACAAACAACAACCGTTGGGATGGATACCACGTTAGAAGGTCCTAAGCAATGAAACTAATAGCGCTGATCCTACCATCCGTTTCTCTCTAAATTTTTTGAAAGCATCTTGAAGGCTCAATTGTGAAGGGTCACCAAATTTCATTTTTGCCAATTTCTCACTACATCCGTTTTACTATATGGCCATTAGCAATTAAACCATTTAGTTGCTACGAGCAACTTCAACTTACCTCGTTATCGCAAAAAAATACTGTTTGAATTGATTGGTTTCCTACATCATATAGCAGAATCTGATTGGCTATATTAGGTAGCCTCTTTTCCAAGATAGACCGTTATCTGCTTTAAACTTTCATTGGACAACAGAACTTAATACTAGCATCCTATTGGCTTCATGAACCAACCGCCTTCGATTCAAATGTAAGTTTCTCTACAGCAAAAACAACGCAAACACGAGGACAGCTGGATGAAAGTTTACGCCGGCAAAAATGGGATCTGCTGAAAGCAAATGTGAACTACCTGCTCCAGAAACGCCGCAGTACCTGAAGTACTCTCATTTGAGAGAGATTCATGACCCAAGATCGCCTGGAAACGTTCCACGTACTCCCATTCTTGAACTGGATGAAAGAGCAAAATTGATTGATCCACGTTCTCCTACATTTACTGTGCAACGAACGCCAATTTACTGCATCCCAGTTCCAGAAAATGAAGAGGACGCTATAGATTGCAGTTACTCTGAAAATTCCTTGATCAGCTCTAGAAAAGAAACCACAGGAGAGCAAAACATCGATGAAAACAAGCTGGAAAAGCTAGGCCAAGAATCTGTCACTTCCTGTTCAACATTATCTGCTTCTGTAGTTATTTCTGAAGCTGAAAGCTCTCCAGAAAAAAATCAAAGCACAGTTGGGCTGTCAGACAAGGGATATTTGATAAAGAAAAGCAAGCGTGAAAATAAGCGGCGAAGAAGAAGACGCAAAAAGAAGATACAAAAGGACGAGAGTTTGGACGGAATGCAGCCTCTAGAGACTTGCAAGGGTGTAGGAAACCAGCCGTCGAATAGGCTTCCTCTTGCTACACGAAATATTGCTCAGTTTGGAAATGAAAGCCCATCAATGGATATGTTGATAAAAAATGCAAAGAAACTATCGTTAAATGCAGCACCGAAACCGCTTTTACATGGCAACGCCCATTTGAACTTAGGAAAAGAAAACTTGGCAGCAACATTCACACCTTAACTAATCAAGAGAGTTTACTCGAGAAATGGATTATTTAGCATTTCATTCTGCAACTTATAGCTGTGTTCTTTCGTAGCTACATAGGAGCAAACAGCTCTCGTTAGTTGTCATGAGTGTATAAACAGCTTGCCGCGTCTGAGTTTAACTAACCGTTTTCCTTATCCTATTAAATTTTATCGCCCAATCGACTTACCATAGAATATGGCTTGAGATTCCAAAGCATTGGTTGGCTTTGT
>OLMO02000009.1:21383640-21473499 GCA_900291935.2 Cassiopea xamachana | reverse complement strand
GTATTTTGTATGTTGTATTTTGTATTGTGCGCTACAGGTGAAGGCTCCCTGGTAAGTAGAGCCCACAGAATCACGTTATGTTCCCAAGCAGTGTATTACGTAAATGGAATTAGCATCCGTATAGATAACTTCCGCATCTAATGAATGGTAGAGCAAGAAAGTAAATATAGGCGTGTATTTGTTATGAGTAAAAGCTTCCTAGAGAAATCTTCCGAAAGTAGAGTATATAAGAGATAGAGATGTAGATAAAGAAAGAAGAGAGTGAGGTTCGATGGCAGGGACTCTAAGTCACCTCGCCGAACCAAGTAACGCGTTACGAAAGAAAGAACATTTGACAGATTATTGGATTTATCTCTGTGTTGATTCTCATTTTCGCATATAAGCTTGGCATAGACGTTATACCGTTTTACAAAATTGAGGCTGAGGCAAAATAATGATTTTCTTATAAAAAAAAAAACGTGTACTAAAGAGAAATTATGACAGAGCTGATATACATGTCTTTTCTATAAGAACAATTTTATAGGCATATTAAGGATCAGAATGGCTGAAATATATGGTTCAAGCTTCATCAGGACTCGGATTTTGTGTATTTGAGTTATATTACTGTTTTTAGATTAGCTTTTGCACTATCGATGCTATATTTATTATTCTGTTCCAATTTTCCTTTGCTTTATGGTAAAATAGAATGTCGTCAAAGATTAAAATATATTTCTTGACACTATAGAAAAATTTTAGAATCGTCTTAGGCTCAAAACCAGAAAAATTTTTAAATATTGAGACTCAGCGAAAAGTAAAGTAGTCTTATCTAAAAGGTTTGCACAATAGGAGTTTCAAATGTGTTCACTGTCTGCAGTTGAAAGCAAAATAAAATAACATCGTTCAAAGAAGGTTAGATCAAGAAGAGTTTTCAGCGATATGAATTTGAATTGTTGCTGGTGTTTGTTCGGTGTTGATTGTTTTGCGTTCTACCTTCGAGAAAATTTCTTTGAATTTAAAATTGTCTAGACACGAAATTCAACTATGCTAAAGCATCTAATCAAAACGAAAATTGTATGTTGCTACTTGAGAGCGGTGATCTTCCAAGGGTTCGTAGTATACTGAAGAGTCTATCCCTTGAACAATGTTTTGATATGCTTTTTAATACAACTTCAAGTTGGCAGCTCATGGACTGTTGCTTGTACGCTCTTTTCTTCTAAAAGAACAAATTTATAAAAACACGAGCCTTAAATTTGTTTGAAAATTAAGAACAAGGCTGAGCCTGAAACCTTGTTGTAAAATGTATTTTTTGTAAAATGATTAAGAAGCTCACCAATAACAAATGAACATGAAAGGTTTTTTCTTTGTTAACCTGAGAATTGACAAACTTGACACTTTTTCTTTGATTTTCGCAAACTAGTTGTTTCGCAAACTAGTTTTTAATTGTTTATAAACTGTTTTCAATAAAAAGCATTAATATGCAAGAGAGACTATGTAAGTTGTAACATTTGGCTCTCAATCAATTAAAACATTCCATGTTGTCTTGTATATTGTCTTTTTATATATTTCTAAATAGCCTACACACTACTAACTTTAGAACAAATTAAGAACAAGATAACCTCAAACTTTGGGAAAAATTAAGATTAGCCAGCCTGAAGCTCAACTTACTGATTCTTATAAAAAAGAGTATATATCATCTCATGAGAGCTGAATGATTGCTTTTGCAACATAACTTATCTATGCAGGCATTAAAATTTCGGTAAAAACTTAGCAAGAAGTAAGCAACCCAATTTGAGGGGACAAGAGCTAAACATGAGGATGAAACGTTTCATTTATTAATAAGGCTCTTGATAGAATTCTGCCCTCAAATGTATCTTGAGGAATTGAGTGGAAATATAGAGTTGTCAAAATTTTCACGGTAGGCTTTGGTGGACGCTTCTAAAAGTGAGATTTTGCTAAGCCCCAGTCATTACCAACATATTTGCAATCTAACCTAATCTAACCTAATCTTACCTAATCCAACTCAAAAGTCGATGGTTAGGGTGTCAGTCATGGTACAGTGGAATCTACAAATGCCGATAACGTATCATAATTCACGTTATGACTCATACAAGGACTAGGTGGGACATCTTCTGGTCTAGGTGCAAGCTCAAAATTTTCCAAAACCAGCCATGTTAAACAATTAACTTTACAATAAAACAGAGAACAACCTTCAGATTTCATAACAATGTGCGGACCTGTTAGTGCACATGGTCGAGCGGAGAGATCAACTCCTAGTCTTTATCAAAGTAAAAACCACCAGTACTAGAAATGCCGCTGCTGGTAATCTAAAGATCTTTATCATTATATTTCAACTTACAAGCTCAATAGGTTAGGCCGAAGTACCATCAATACATCTCATTAACACCACACAGATTCTAGCTGATTACAACGTAGCGGTAGTGACGAAAAAAAACTGTAATTTATTGGCAATACAGTTCGTTCTCTCTGCAAGTTTCACGGAATTGCTGGTATAGAGAATCCCGCTGTATCATACATGTACATGGAATTAGTAGAAAATAGGTAACGTGGATTTGCAATACAGGACTTCAATATTATCAGGTAAAAAGCATTGATCTCAAGGGTGCATAATTGATGCCATGGCTATGAAACAAAATCTCAGTTGTTCAATATAGTGGATGTAAATCTTGTTGCTTGTACGGACGGTTGGACATGGGTGCAGCACTGCAAGGGTTCTCACGCACTAAGAAGCTAAGCATTAAATCTGTTCAAGAGACTAAGCTAGCGAGAGTACTTACCACATTTGATTTAACATTCCTTGGCATTGGAAGTACATTAGGTGCTGGTGTGTATGTCGTAACTGGTGACGTTGCGAGACAGATCGCTGGCCCTGGCGTAGTTTTCTCATTTCTTGTCGCCGGAATAGCTTCAGTGCTATCAGGACTGTGCTATGCTGAGTTTGGGGCAAGAGTGCCAAAAGCTGGATCTGCATATATCTATAGCTATGTTACCGTAGGAGAGCTGTGTGCGTTTATAATCGGTTGGAATCTATTCTTAGAGTACATGATTGGAGCTGCGGCGGTAGCACGCGCGTGGAGTTCGTACTTCAATTCATTGGTAGGAAACGCCGTCAGCAAAGGCATAATATCAGTGCTAGGCAGTATGCATACACCCGGACTTAGCCATTACCTTGACGTATTTTCACTGGCATTGGCGCTGATCATAGCCACTATATTGGCAATCGGCGTGCGGAAATCCACACGTTTCCAAGGGACCATAACGTTTATTAACATGGCCGTGATACTCTTTATCATTGCTGTAGGCGCATTTCATGCCAAATTTTCCAACTGGAGTAATGACTTTTTGCCGTTCGGTTTTACTGGTGTACTATCCGGCTCTGCAACAGCTTTTTTCGCTTTCGTTGGATTTGATGTAATTGCATCAACAGGCGAGGAAGCGAAAAATCCTAGTAGGGCCATACCATTATCGATCGTGCTTTCGTTAGCCATATGCTACGTCGGCTATTCTGGAGTTGCTGCCGTAGTTACATTGATGGTGCCATACAACAAGCTAGATGTTGATGCAGCTTTACCACGTGCTTTTGAACAAAGCGGTGTCTACTGGGCAAAATACGTTATATCCGTTGGCGCACTCTGCGGCCTTACAGCAAGCTTAACTGGTGCAATGTTCCCTTTGCCTCGTCTTCTATATGCGATGGCTACAGACGGTCTCATCTTCAGTCCATTCGGTTGGGTAAACAAGAGAACAGAAACACCGCTCTTTTCAACTTTCCTCGCGGGAGCACTGGCAGGAACGCTAGCGATGCTATTCGAGCTAACATCCCTGGTAGAAATGATGTCCATTGGGACACTCCAAGCATACACGATAGTAGCAACAAGTGTTCTGCTTCTTCGGTATCAGCCAGGTGTTGTTGGCATAGCCGAACCGGCCGCATCTCCAGTAAAAAGCACAGGCAATATAGAGCGCGAACCAACAGAGCGGTCCGGCAATTTGGTATCCCTTTGTATATGTATCTTATTTCTGGACATGTTCGGAATAAGTGCATTGTTTGTGTACGGAATGAAGATAATGCTGAAGGGGAACCTATGGCTGATAGTTCTGGCCTTTGCATTGGTCGCCATCTTAGTCAGCGCATGCACAGTGATTGTCCTCCAACCACAGAACAACAGTCCACTGCCTTTCAAAGTGCCACTGGTTCCACTCATCCCTTTGGTGTCCATGTTTATCAATATATATTTAATGATGGAGCTATCTGTAATTACTTGGGTCAGATTCGGCATATGGATGTTTCTAGGTATGTATATTGATGATTATATACATGCTCATCAATAAATAACGAAACATTAATGCTAATAAATAGCACTACACTATTTCTACCATCCATTATCATAGCTGCGAAGGAAAGCATTAAGGTCTGGGATCTACTAACCTGAAGTGGCTTGGGAACTAGCCTATCGTTATTGTTGTACGAGCTGGGTTGTCGCTACAAATTTAATTTGTACAGTTATCCTATGATTTTCGTCTTACATGCACGAGTATATATTTTACATAATTGAACAAATACTTATCAAACGTGTCTACTTCTGCTAACACCAAGGGCAAATAAAACTGCCCATGGCGTTGAAAATGTAAGACACATTGAAAGTAAACTTTGACAAATACAAACAAGTGGAGAAATAAAAAAAGTCTCCAAACCTGGAAATCTGTAAGGATCAAACAGAAAGCTGAGCTACATTGCAATGAAACTGTAGCCTTTGGAAAACACTTTTTGCAAACTGTAGCTTTAATTTTCGGCTAGTGCATACTAAATTCCAGATGCATTGTAAAGTTGGTTGTATATAAACTAAGATTCATAAATCATTGCAATATGTATAAGCTTTCGAAAGGGGGTCTATGTAAAGGCCAAAGTTTACGATCAGTTCTTCGGCAGTTTTGCTCATCAATCAAACAGTTGAGAAGTTGTTCGAGTGAAAAGCAACAAATATAAGTTTTTCTCAGAGTTGGATGTGCTTAAACTTCCAGTCAAACTGCAGTACATATATAGCCTTTAGTTGTACCTGTGATGAACACTGGTATAAAAAGACTGATTAGCAAAAACTGACGAAAACACTGATCGTGTATCTAGCCTTTATAACGGCTTTTTGCTAATTTTTTGAACTATTTCCCTTGCTATGACAATCTCTTTCTTCACATAATAGCGCATTTTTCTGTGCCTCACATGCTATCCACAACAATCATTCCCACAACGCTATTACCATTCATATTGCAAATAATTAATTTTTTACAAAATATCCTATATTTTAAACTACATTTAATACTCTTGTACTGATTTACTTTTTTTGTGTTCTAATTTGACGAGTTACACGCCTTTTTTCTATAAGAAAAAAATTAAAAAAAATAAGGATCAAATGACCAAAATCTTAAGGCAACCTTGAGAAAATTACAAGGTTCAATTTCCAAAGTTAAGTATTTTTCTTGGCCACAAATCGATACTGCATCATTATTACATCCAAAAGTTACAACTAAACACTGACAAAATTGCATGTTCTGGCTTGCTAATTTCCAACAGAATTCTCTTTGAAAACCGACATGCAATTTTCCTTTGAAAATATCTCAATCGCTATTATTTGACTCTGCCAAGCTAGTTTGATCTAACACAAATTGTCGTAAGTGGTAAGATCACTTCTAACAGAATTCACTTGAAAAATGGCTATCCGTGCATCGACGCTAAGGGTTTCTTTTCAATTTTCCAGGGATGACAATCTACTTTTGCTACGGGATACACAACAGTGCAGAGCATCCACGAAACTTGGCAAAGCAACGAGAGTTGGAGAGAAAAGAAAAGCTCGCAAACTCATTCAATATGGAAGATCGTCTGTCAAACGGTTGAAGGCAAAAAAACCAGCTTAACTGCAACTGCTGCTAGTGCTCTCATTATGCCAAGGAAATGGTCTTCCGTTCTATGACGTAAGAATGCATGCCGCAGGGAGGCAGGACCTGACTACGACAGGGAAAGGAGCTATCAGTTTTCAAGTCCACGTACTCTGTTGATGTCAGGACAAATCCATATCAAAACTACTTAAGCTATTATTATTGAAAAGCCACATATGATTACTATAGATTACAGCTCTGTCGGACAATGTGGTGATGCAAAATAATTTTGTAATGCAAAATGGAATATTTTGATGATTTCAAAAACTGATGTAATAGTTGCTTTATTCTGTCTGTTACAGGAAGTGTTGTAGAGTGCATGTAAGAATGTCCCCTCGTCTTTTGTCACATTGATATAGAGCAATGCCTCAGCAGTTTCTTGCGGTCCCACAAACACCCTTCGTGCTCCTCTTGTGGACCGCGGACCCCAGTGTTTGGGAATCCCTGATATAGAGGATGGGTAGAGGTTAAGAAACCGTAAAAACAAGTTTTTACTCAGAAAAATTACTTAGACTCCCGGAATGGCATTCAAAATTTAGCATATCACAATATGAAATATGACATTCCTGCTACAGTGGAGGTTCTGCCCGTTTAAAAAATCCTCAGATTTTTCTTTCAAATAACACCGACTGAGTCAAAGTCAAAGTCCTTTCCAGCGCCCAATGGCGCATAAGGCGGCGCTTATCTCCGTATCTATTGCCCTAGGCCACGTGTCTGCAAATGCAGTGAAAGCTACAGCGGGGGGCTGGTCCACTGGTAGCTCCGCGAGTTTAACTTTCCCACTCCATTCTCATATGTCGAGCGCTAGACAAGAAAGCAGTGAGTACCATTTTAAAAGTCTTTGTTATGACTCGGCCGGGGTTCGAACCCGTGACCTACCGGTTGTGAGGCAGACGCTCTACCATTGGGCCATCACTCCGGCAACACCGACTGAGCTTCCAGAGAAAAAAGGAACTCTCTTGCATCTCTAATGTATTTTTACTTATGCAGAAAAAATTTAAGATCAATAGGGGGGCCATGAAGGAAGAGTTGGCGCAGGATGCAATCGCAACGTGACCTCATTCATCAAAGCAGCAAGATTTTCAATGGCATTTGAACGACCTAATGGATATGGTGCAGTCGTGGAGAGATGCAATATTGCCGCTGTCCTGCAGATATGTACTGATGTCTACTATTGTGTCCTAGAACACTCTCGGTGCATTAGAATTGTAAACAAATGAGAAGATAATACGCAAGAATATGTCCAAATAATATCAATTTGCCATTTATGAAAAGGCAGATATGCGAAATGAACACGGAAAGAAGGGTTTGCCTAACGTAATTTTACTATAAATAAGTATTAAGTTCAAGTCACTAAAAAGCACTAAAACACTTCGATGAAGCAATGACCAAACATCACAAATGTAATCTACAACCTAATCATAACACTGCTAATAATGTGGTAATAATTTAGCCTTCGGCTATCAAAACCTAACAAATGAAAGTGCAAACAAATGAATGACGGAGCCACAATTTGCACACATGCTAGGGCCTACACTTGCACCCTTCTAACAGCTTTCTCAGGTTTATATGCATGTACTCTGCAGAAGACATTGTAGATGGAAGAGGCGCTGAATTGAGATATGTAAATAGCTCTCATTTCTGCGTAAATGTGTGTTTTAGAAAACCAAACTGCAATACCCTACCGCAATTTTTGGATCATCTTTTTTAACAGCATCACTAGCAGGGGTGCAGTATGGGGGGATTATTGGGTAGCTAAAGACAAACACTTTAACCAATTCCAGACAGACTTCAAATTTCTCAAATTTTCGAAAGTCAAATCTGAAAATATACGACAGATCTGAGGGTAGGAGGACTTGATGCTGCCCCTAGTCACCCCAGTCTAAGCATGATGTTCCAAAAAGTTAATTTCAAATGCTGAGAAATGTATTTTCTCCTAGCTAGTAAATGCGGTCAAGAAAGCCCAGATGTAACAACAGCTAATGTTGTTTGCAACTGAGTAATACCTTAGAGCTGGTTTTGCATTACTATGAACGTAAGGTTTCTAAGATTCTCTACTGAGAATCTCGCTCATAATTCGTTGAATTGACATTCTTCAGTAGACTAATTAAAAAGTTATCATGTCACACTTAGTTCTCAGATTCAATCTGTGTACTCTACAAAAGTGGTCCCCAACCTTTTTATAGCCGCGGACCGGTCAATGCTTGACATTATTACCGCAGCCAGGGGAGTGGGCGTAGGAAACTCATTGCACCAGGCAAACTTCACGGTGTGTATGCTTTCACTATGATACTAACTAAGTTCTGTCACATTGATTGACGTGGCGAATAATAAAGATATTCTTTGTGCGGCCTGGTATCAATTGATCAACGGACCGGCGCTGGTCCGCGGCCAGGTGGTTGGGGACCACTGCTCTATGGGATTACGAGATACGAGGGTATGCTAGGCAACATTTCTCAATGCCTACTAAGTTCAAAACAGTCTGGCCGTGCAAAATGATAGAATTGCAACTGATTAACAACAATGTTACGCTTCCTCCAGAGGGAAAGGAAACTAATCCAGCTATAGCACTCATCTTTGCAAAATTCATCACCACTCACAGGACATCTGCTCTACGTCATGCAATGCCCTCACCTTACTGATCCGAAGAAATTGAGTCTAATCCAGCTCAATATGCTCTTTATCCAGTAAAAAGCTAACTTCTAAAAACTCCCTGAATTGCATGGTGCTCTTCTTTACGGTGATGTAATAGTTCATGCATTGAATTGAATTTCAGTGAATAATATTGGACAGCAGTCTGAAACAAAAATGGGGAGATGTTTTGAAGGTAAGCAATACAGTAAGATTAATTTGGTGTGGGCAAAACAAGTAAGCAAGTAAGTGGACTTCAATACCTTTGGAGGAGCTATTCTCCACCCACGGTCTGTACGTCGAAGTTAACCTATCGCTAGAGTAGCGCATTGCATTGCTCTAACTTTTCTGTCTGCAAACCAGGATATAGAGTCTAGCTTATCGATAACTCTGAAAGAGCCCGTTACGCTGCCTTGAACGCGTATTGAGTGGTATAGAGCCTTACGCCTGATTTACAGTCAACGGTACAGACTACTTTATCATTGCTGCAGTAAATGCAATGCTAGTTGAACGTAAGGCCCAAATTTATGAAGCAAATTTTTGAAGAAAAGGTGCTGCCCTACAACCTAAGGTGGTCTGATAAACTAAAACTACCAAAGGCAAGAAAAACATGAATCGATACAGTTAGATCTGTGGGGGGGGGGAAGGTGATGCCTGCAATTTTTTGTCCCAATCTAGCTTTTTTATTGCACAATCATATCGTATGTTAATAGTCTTTATCATTGTAATGGTATTCATGTATATATTTCATTTCTTGCAAATAGTTGGTGTAAATTAGCTTGCAGCTATAGCTCTGTAGCCAACTTCAAATTAGAGGATTAATAATGATAATAGTAATAATTACCGAAAACAGCAAACAAGAAAGGTAAAAAATAGGATGTTACAATATAATTCAGTATTGCAAAAATAGAAAAGACAAGTCTGATATCAAATATTGCTTCCAAACTCAGAATTAATACTAGTGGCGTAACGGAGACTCTTGGGGCCCTTAGGAATTAAGTACAATGGGGGCCCTTGTGTAGCGAATAAACAAACACGGATGAATGAATCCAGTGTTGTGTTAGCAACTGTAGTTCGTAAGGGTTTTGGGGTGGCCTTAGGGAGCCTTTAAGTACAGCATGGCCAAAAAGCACATAATAAATAGAATTTTGGGGGGACCCTCGGGCCCCTTTTGGCGGGGGGGGGCTTTAGTTTTTGAACTAAGGTGCACCAAACTGCGTCACGCCACTGATTAATACCTCATCTCCTTCTATCGAAAGCCAGTTCTACTGTCATCCTCTGCATCAACATTTTCTGGCTGATCTTCACTATTTTTGGATTTATCAAGGTCTTGATCACCAACCTCGTCTTCTAAGTGCCCATCATCTTCTTTTTCATGCCCATGAGGATTCTTCCGGTTGTCAAGGGAGAGATCCTAGCAATAAATTCCATTACAACAATTTCTGCAATCAATCATATTTTTGTTTACTCCTATTTCATTTACAACATAATTTGTAATTTTAAAAATGTTAAAAATGAGGAGGGGGTAGAATTGTGCGATGAAAAAGGTCATCATACGAGGATTATCAATACCTGAAAATTTACTTGAGTTTATGAAGCATTCCATCACTAAAATTCATATTCACTTTGATGTCATTTACAAAATAAACTCTAACTTTCAAAATCCCCAAAACGAGAGTATAATTGCTAATACATGGGGAGATCAATAATGCATGAAAATTTACTTGAACGCAGATGCGAAGCTACAGGGCATGCTTGCCATGCGCTGCATGACCAAAGTTCTTCAGTCCTTCAGTATAGTCATGCTTTCCATAATGCTCTCGAAACGAAGTCTTGTGTTCTGCAGTTTGGATGTATACTGGAGAAATAGTTTATCTAGGTCCCTATGATGATTTTACTTTATCTTTCATGAAAAAACGACCTGAGTAAAGATTGTATATGATCAGAACTTAGATGTCCCTACCCATGAGTATTGAAATAATGTTGGTCATGCCAATTCGAAAACCGCACGAGTAGAATGGTATCATAACAAATTAAAGTGATTTGATTGGCTAAATCATTGACTATAGACCAATCAGTGCTCTCTTATCCAAGTTTTGTCGTGCTGTCTTTCTAGCACAGAGGTAGCTTGAACAACAACAACAGTAGTCCGCACTCATTATGTTTTACGGCCTAGCTGTAAGGGTCAAACCATTTCGCACACTCGTTGTCGTATTACAAGATGACATGCATTGATTGAGTCTTGCTTTGTGGAAGTAAACTTCATCTATAACTGCAGTGAAGGTCTTTTCGCGAATACTTTAACTTCAAACTCATTTACAACTATGAGGTCAAAAGAAAAGGAGAACCGATAGTCAGGGACGTAACTTCAGCAGCTTGCAAAATTACAATGTACTGCCATTTTTGCCTTCGAAATGACAAATTTTCAAGGTGGGGAGTGTCTCACCTCCCATATCCCTCAAGTTTCGTCCTTAACCATAGTGCTGCGATTCTCTTGTTGCAGTTTCATTTTGGAGAAGATGCTTTTTCAATGCTTTGGATTCTATGCTACTCTGTCGATATCAAGAGGATTGTTGTCGCATTCTAATAGCTTTTTCTTAGTGGCAATTTTCAATAATATCTGCAACAATAATCTTTTTCTTTCCATGGTTTAGCAGAACACGCAAACAGGTCTTAGTGACTGGATTTAAAATTTGGTTAGTACTCTTGAATTTCTTTTTAAGGTCAGGCAATTGATACTATGAGTTTATTGCTTCTGTTGCTTACATGATTGTTGAGTGAAAGGCAAGGCTTGATTTGAAGTGTATTCATGAGGTACTTTTCTTTAAGCCTAGCGCACACAGCACGATTTTTGTCGCTGGCAACAGAGATCTTGCCTTCTGTCGTCATTGACGAAAAAGAATTTCAAGCATATTTGATATTGAAGATCGTCGTCAGCGACAAAAATCTTTTATATGTATTTCCCGCACACAGCAAGTTTTCGTCGCCAGCGACAAAAATCTTCGTCCTCAGTGATGAGAATCGTTTATATGTGTTTCCTGCACACAGCAAGCTTTCGTCAAAAGCGATAAAAATCTTCGTCCTCCGCGACGAAAATCGTGCTGTGTGCGCTAGACTTTAAAGTCATTGACAATATCATTAGTATGTTGAAAGTATGCTTCATTAATCTCAGGGATTTTTCTATTCTAGATCTTGTCAATGTTCCTGTTGAGAAGCAAAAACTTCTAAAAATGAACAACAGTTTTTTTACATCTGTAGAGATTCAGATTCTTACACAGGAAATACTCAGGAGCTACAACAAGAAAACTAACTCTACCTACAGTCTTATCTACCTTTCTACCTAAACTTCCCCATTTTCTCAGTTTTTCCATTGTTATAGACCGTACGGCCTTTCCCGACATTACTTACTAAAAAAGTCTTTTTTGAGGTTTACAAGCCTCCATGATTAAATGTAACAGTTGCTATATCTTGTTTGTTAGTAGAAAAGTCTTTCTTGCTTGCTTGAGGAGACTAAAAATATGCTTAGCAATCAAGATGGAGAAAGAGTATCTTAGGTGCCTCTGTAGAATTTTTGTGCACAGAGACATAATTAAGGAGCTAGAAAATACAGGCCATAGTTGAATTCTATAATTCTGGATAAGTTCAGAGAAAAATTATGGAGGCTTAGTGTTCTTTCAAATAGAATTAATTATTTTTGCTGTCTCATAATCTTTGAAACATTTGTCGTCTATTTAGCTCGAAAACAAATAAGCTTTTTTTCATTATAATTTTCTTGCAAGAGAATTCAATTAAACAGTATGTAAACTATTGTTTAGTAATTGCACTGCTCTGCGTCATTCAATTAAAAAAGCTTCTGTTGTTCCTTAATTTTGTCAAGCAATGCTTTAACTGACTATGTCAATAACACTTGTCATAAGATGGTATCCTCTAATCTCTGATCACAACTTGCAATTGATGGGAGGAATCTAATGAGTTATTAAAGTTAACTTGTTGCATACAGATAACACTGCCTTCGTCTCTCAGTTAAGAAAGCTCTAATTGCCCCTTTATTTTGTGAAGCAGAGCATTAACTGATTATATCAATAACAATGGCCATGAGATTGGCCTCTCTTTTTCTGATTGCAATTTGTTTTTCATGACAAAATTCCTATGAGCTGTGAGAGACAAGTTTTGCGTGCTGATTGCAAGCAATTCGTAAGAAATAAAAAATTTCAAATCAGTTTGCTTGCCCCTAACTCTTTCATTGCCATGGGCTTGGTATGGCGTCTTCAACACAATACAGGAACTTAGCAAAAACCAAATTCCTGATATGTGGTTTGAGCTTAATTTATTATAATTTTTTAATAAGGTAATTTGTCTTTGCAACAGTTAATGACAGTTAATCAAAAGTGAATTTCAGCTTGTCTAAAATTTGTCATATTTCATGACTGATATCTCTAGCTGTCATGTTATGAACACTTGCATTATGAATGCACAGTGACGATTGCGCTACGCACGTGCAGATGGTCTGATAAGTTTCGCATGACAAACTTTTTGGAGCTGGCTTTGCCACTGTTCGAAATGGAAAGAACGTTTGCACACCAACATATGCTATGTTGTTAAATTCGTCAACGTGGCTTGATTGTTGTCATTAAATATACCTTCGCAAACTTTCCGTGCTTTTATACGATGTATCTTCGCCCAGATAGTACTCTGTACATGCAAGATAACCCAGAATAGATATGAGAAAAGAAAGTTTTGGGCTGGGATAAACGTTCGAGACTCTATTAGCAACAGGATGAAATAACTTGTACACACAGAGCTATATACAAAATCAGAATACATATACATATATATATATAAATATATATATATATATATATATATATATATATATATATATATATATATATATATATATATTACATTATAAACATGACTAAGTCTAAACTTCAAATGCCGTATTTCTTCAGATGAACGCCGCTCTCTCAAAAACAAACGCCTATCTCTCATAAACAAACGCCGCTCTCTCATAAACAAATGCCGCACCAAAAACTTCGGTTTTTCAATGAACACCGTGGGATTCATTAGTGGAAATACTGCAAGAAAACTCTAAACAGGTGACGCTATGGATCGTTGATTCAGCAATGTTCACACGTGGCTCTAAGACTTTACAACAACATGCTCAAAGTCTTGCACACATACTGCTATAGCAACGAAAATCCGTTGAGGTCAATCGACTGACGTAATCTAATGTCTGGAATTACAAACACAAAAGAAAGGGTGCCACGGAAAGATACCATCTTGAGCAGTCCCTAGTTGTTATGGTATAGGCTTTGTGTACACAGATCATCTCAAATCTACGTACAATGCTAGATACGCAATCAGCTAGAGACAAAGATATAACGTTAGTATTCCTGGAGGGGTGCGGTATACTTTTCGTGGTGCTTCCTTTGTTAGCTTGTTATTCACTTGATATGTAGCTACCATGATCTTAAAGTTTAACCAAGAAATTTGCTCAGAGAAAACATATATTAATTGAAAAAATTTTTCCGATGGCCTAAATTTGGACAATTACATCATCCGAAAAATTTGGGGTATATACTAAGTCCTTAATGTTCTGGTAGAATCTGTTGGATTTTCCAAAATTTAAGTACGATATACTACCGTCCGAAATTGCGTCCATCAATGCAATTTATAGAGTAGGAGGATGTGCTTCATCGGAGTTACAAGGCGATCGAACTGTTTATCTCTATTTAATATGCTGAGATGCATCCAACCAACTTCTAAACGCCGCAACAGCCCCCACACCAGTGAAATACATCCTTCACACGCACAATGTACGAAATAGCTATGCTCATTACTACTTCGCAGAGGCGCGCCAGAGTTTGATAAATAAACCAGTGCCAAGAGTGTATTGGTTTCGTCGAATCTCTTACGTGGTAAACGGCAATAAATGAATAGACTTGAACGAAACTGTAACAAATAGCTGCTACTGACGTGACAATAGTAATGATAGTGAGTCTAAATGTCCCCTTTCGAAACGCCTTCGATTTCCAATTTACCTTTTGGGAACATTTGGCTTTGCTTTCTGCGCACCTTGAACTGCTTGCTTTTACGTTGCTATCTGTCGTGCAAATTTCTCTACCTATGCTCTCATCTACTGAACCATTGTTATTTTGCTTCCCTTCGGCAAGTACGAGCTCTACGCTGGACTGTTTGGGATCATTGGACATATGACAATCAAACTGATGGATCTGTTGCGCGCTTTCCCTCAACTTTCTCAAAATGCTGGTGCCCGTGTATAGCATCAAGAGTGCAATGACTAACCCAAGTGACATAAAAAAGGCATGGCAAATGTACAAAAGCCAATTAAGTTCTGGCTTCAGAACAGTCGTAAAATCAAAACCCAACACAAATGCGAAATTAATGGCTATGATAGTGAAGATGAGCTTGAGATTTTCAACTCTGGTTGAATAAAGCTGAACTTTCGTTACTTCCAACAGAGCTAAGTTCATTAGCATGAAAGCTGAGGTGAAACAAGGCACTGTTGATCCCCAGAAAATGAAAGCCACGCCTTGGGAAATACTAAGACCATTTACGTTAGAATTGTAGGGGTCTAACAGAAGAATTAGACCTCTTGAGAAATTATAGAAAAGAAGAAGAACGTTGATAGAGACATAGCATCTGAAGGTCCTTTTCGACTTTGTTTTTCGTTCCGTAATGTGATAGATCAACGAAAAAAAGTTGAAGATTGCAATCATGAGACACAGAACTCCAAAAATGTAGATATGAAAATCCCAAGAGAGACCCCATTTTTCCAAAGATGTGTTCCAATTTGGAGTAGGCTCAGGTGCGACATCAAAGCTCCCCATTGAGAAATACAAGCAACACACAGCAGCAGCTGAGATTCGATCTTGTGTCAATCTGGATGACGTCTGGATTCAGCTTCAATATGATGTACCCTTGGATCGAATGTTGTCCCGGATACTAGCGATCAGTATGGGAGAGGCGTTCAAATCCGATTGCTTTTACGCGTCAATAGGACTTGCAGCAAAGTAAATAACCAATGCTGTTTTAAATAGATTATTTAGTCAATAAAATGCACTGAATACACAACGGTACTTCCCAAATCAATCTAAATTCAACCACTGGCTGTAGATTTCGCTGCATCAGCCGCTGAACAAATAGTTCTAATTGACCTTCATCAGGGCTGAAACTCCATAAATCGCAAGCAGCCAAAGTTGACCTTGTATCAACAGAACATGCTCTCTGATTTGAAGTCCAGTCGTGAAATGCGTACTTTAACTATATGCTTTAATTCAACTAAAAATCCAGTTAATACATCTACTCGTTTCAAAATGTCCACAAAGTTACAATAGCATATTTTGCACGATTGTCTTGTTCTTTCTCTCTGATTACAGTCTGTGTGGCTTTATAAGAAACACCTGCAGATACGCCTACACATGACTAACACAAGCTGCAACGGTCATGATCTCACTGGAACGCAATTGCACCAATGTGCAGATTGACTACGCCACATCATATTCAAAATTCAACTTCCAATTTTGAATTGCTTCTGCGTTACTCCAACAGCTGTATTCAAAATTGTATATGAATTATTCAATTTACTAACTTGTCACCAGTAGAGCAACTGTTAGACGCAATGTGTTGACGTAGGTGATTGTCACGCAAAGCAATAGATTCTGTAGTTGTTTGCCGACTAACCAACTGTATTTACGTTTGCTTCGGTAATTGCTCACTGCTTGTACATTGGTTTGCTCAGCAGTAAAGTTGCTGATTCACTGCTAGTGCATCCAGAAACAAAAACAATCCTTTTCTTCTACTTTCTGTAATGGTTCTGTGATTTCTATTCAAGCTGTTCTCCCCAAAATAATTGTCTACAAATGGTTGCTTTTTCTACGGTAATGAACTGCGACGCCCATGGTCCTTTGGAAATAACACTTTTGTTCAAAATGAATGCACTTTTCCTGCCTTTTAAACTGTCGCATTAATTAATGTTTATCGGTTCACCTGCGTCAGCGCTGGGAAATTCGATAAGATAATGTGAATTATCAGCGCAGGTGTAAAATTACGCCCACGCGTCTTGACAAAAGTGTATCTGTAGTGGCCAGGAAATGGCAAAAATGGGAGACAACAATTTCCATAATTAATTGCTAGGTAACACTGTAATCTTACAATTATGCCTCACTTTTGTCACATAAAACTAATTATCTCATCCATAAAAATTTAATACCGTTTTTATGCTTCAGCTAAGAATGAAAATACATCTGCAAAGGGGACCATTCAAAAATTTGTGTACGCATATCTTATGGCGCATAGAGCGCACCTATCTCCGTTTCCAGTAGCCCTAGGCCACACGTCTGCGAATGCGGTGAATGCTACAGCGGGGGGCTGGTCCACTGGTAGCTCCGCGTGCTTAATTTCCCCACTCCATTCTCATACATCGAGCACCAGACGAGAAGGCAGTGAGTACCACTTTTAAAGTATGTGGTTTTAAGAGTATTGGAGATATCCCCCCTTCAAGCTTATAAACTCTTACGTAATCGCCCCCACCTAAATACTTGCATCTATTGTTTATCTCAATATGTTCAAAGTCGTAAAATTTACTAGAATACCCGAAAAATCTAAAATTATCACAGGTTTGTACAAAGCTCCATGGGAAAACGATATTGCGTGTAAAGCCCTTAGAACGGGTTGTCAAATTCATTCTGGCCTAGTGGCTACATAAGGCATAATATGATGTAAGGTAGGCCTCGTAGGGTGATGGGATCCGCAATGGCTATTTAATAGGCACTAAAAGTATACACAGCTCATTGCATGTTTTCTATCTGGCATGCTAGACAATGGCAAAAAAACTGGGGAGCCAACTTTGTAAATCCCAGTTGTACAGGCGAGAAAAATATTGCTACGTTTCAGTTTATCACAACTTTTCATTTTACGCGGGCGATCACCATCACAAACGCCCTTGCAGGCCTATTTACACGGGGGATAGACCACCTTCGTAAAAGCATGATTTAGCTCCCAGCAAGTATGACTCAATTTCTTTCCAGACCTATAGCCTGTATATCCTTCACGCTTCTGGAAGATGCCTACGAAGCAACATATTTTATCGTCCAATTGCCCTCCTAGGCTTATTTGCGCGGGTGATGTAACGCCCTCGTGACAACTGTTTACGAAAAAGTATGAGTTTATTCAAAATTCCTTCGACGGCCATATTGTAGGCTTTGGCAGGCCGGATTTAGGACGGTTCGCAAGTAACTAGCGTTTGAAAATTTCACAAGCGTACTTACGCTCCTTGAAAAGCCCTACTCCCTTCTTGTGACCTTTCGCACGCTCTTTTTCGGTACCCCTTCCTTTTTTCAGGGTGTATTCACTTTTTGAATGGCCCCAAAGTTAAATAGCGCGCACAGGATTACTACTGTCGTATGAACGGCCCCAAAGTTAAATAGCGCGCACAGGATTACTACTGTCGTATGAACGGCCCCAAAGCTAAATAGCGCGCACAGGATTACTACTGTCGTATGAACGGCCCCAAAGCTAAATAGCGCGCACAGGATTACTACTGTCGTATGAGTGGCCCCAAAGCTAAATAGCGCGCACAGGATTACTCCTGTCGTATGAACGGGAGACGGCAACCGCGAATTCTAAACGCAATCAAGACCATCAAAACGTAGTCAATTTTAATCCGTTCTTTTTATTTCTTTCGTTTTTCAGTACCGATAAAAATTAAGTTTAAAATACAATAGTTAGCTAAGAATGATTTCAACTTAAGTCTAAATAATGCTCGGTTCTCAACGAGGAGTGTTTTGGTTTACTAGAAAGCAGAGATGTCACACTTTCTGTAAAAGTTTACTTGAATAATATAGCCTGTCAGGTCGATCGAATATAGTTCAAAAGAAAACTTAACATCTTTGCTTTGTTCGTCATATCTATAATCAAGTTACTTGCTCATATTATTTTTCATTTCGGGGGGGGGCACCATATAAATCTCATCGAATGGAATAATCGATATACGTTTTTTTTCATAAGAAAATCATTATTTTGCCTGAGCATCAATTTTCTTAACATTTCCTGAAATTGAGCCTCGGATTTTCTTAACTTTTTCTTAACTTTTACAGAAATAAGCTGGCTACAGTGGTTTAAAATTTCATTATTAATATTGTATACATGAATTTGAATTCCATCTTTAACATTTTGAAGGCAATAACGACGAACTACTTCATTTTGGCCTATAAAAACACTTCATTTTGGAAAATGAGTCTCGTGATTTTCTTAAGATTTTCTTAAGATTTTGACGATTTGAGCCTCATTTTCTTATAAACTTTTTTCTTTTAAAAAAAACGTGTATTCAATTAATTGATGTCAGTGTAAATATCTGTGTTTTGAATGTTAGTACGTATAAATAAATAAATCATTGCAGGTGGTTGGAAAAAAGTATCTTGTAAAGAGCAGCCATGTAAATTAATTTGAATAGTATAACAACCCATGTTTTAGAGTGTTGAAATCTCAGCCTAAAATATGAACTAATGTCATTGTATTTCCATAACAACATATCACAACTATAGCTTAGTGACCTACTGTTGTCAGTGAAAAAACGCAGTTCTAAAAATCGAATTTCAGACCCAAAATATTTTTATAAATGAAAAACAAATTTTTGTTTTCAAAACGAGAAAAAGGGTTGTCTTTCAAAATGAAATATTTATCGAGAAGAAAATTCATTATTTCTAAAAAGATAAAAACGTGCTTGCTAAAATGGAAAACAGTTATAGATTTTTCAAGGCCACCATAGAATAGGCAGGTGCTACATAGTACTTTGAAACGTTATCTATTAAGAATGCAATCAAAAAATGCTATTGTAAGCAACTGACCTTTGGCTGTGGCTTTTTGATTGGGGCATGCAATTGATTTCTCTTCTGTCCCTGCCCTACTCTCCCTGCCTTGGCAACTTCCAACTTTCTTTCCTAAAGAAAAAGGAACATGCAACTTTAGACGTAGGAACTGGGAGTTCAGAGGCTAAGTGTCCCCTTATGCTTTTATAAACTTTTAGAGTAAAATGACCCTTTGCAGCTTAGGGGTCAGGCATTTATAATTCTGGGTTGGGGAGGGTGTAAAAACGTTTTAAAAAACAATTGAGGGAGTATGAAACTTGTAGGAAAATTGTCGACCATTGTGGCATGAAATCTTGTAATTATTTCTCAATGAGGTATGTAACTTTTTCTACAAAAATAGAAGGGGTACAAAACTGTTGAGCAGTTTCTAAATTCTACCTCGCCCCGCTATCCAGAGTTATGGATGAATGGCCTACTATAGATTTGTTGTTCTTGTATGTGAGGGTGTCCACCCCATACTTATCAACCTGTAAGATTTTCACGCATTTGTTGATTTACATGGCGTACATCAACAAGTGCATGAAAACCTTACAGGTATAACGTTGCTAAGTCGCTAAGTATAACACTGCAAAGTCGCAAAGTCGAGAATATAACGTTGCTAATTCGCTACCGTAGCATAACTGAGGAGGGACCACAAGTGGTTTGATGACGCATGCGTTCGCGGCCTGGTTAAAGAAACGAAGCTAGGAAATGCACATACAAACAAGGGAATAACCATAGAATTACATGAAACTAGTGAATCAAAGCCATGCGCCTACTTTGAAGCACAACAGTGGCAGTTTTACTATATCGCAAAATTCAAATAGAACTTTTTGTGAGGGCGGCAAGTATGGTTGCAAAGGGCCGCATTTTTGACATGCCTGGCGTACAAGAAAATCTGTACGAAAAAACGCAAATTTCGTCAATCATGGTACCATTTAGTATAACACCGTATTTCAAGAAACATTAAAGCAAACGTGTTCACTGGTAGCCTCAATCCATCACCATTTTTCATTGCAAATACTGGTAAGCAACATGGACCCTAAGGTGCGCATGCGCAGATTGGTGTATTTTGGGGTTTCCTCATTGCATCACCTCATTTCTGATCACGTGTTGATATAGTGTAAGGGCTTTTTTAGTGTGTAAGGAAAATTACAGTAATTTGCACGGTCGCTATGTCTTGCAAGTTGACAGGTGTGCTACCCTGAATGCATGTGCCCCCCCGATTTTGTGAATACTTCCTTGAAAACTGTCAGACCTTAAGACAGATACACAAGAGAGTTGTTACTAACTTACCTACCAATGCACGGAACACTGTTTCAGGGAATACTGAATTTACATCAAAGCAATTACAAAATCGCCAATGGCCTAAAGGTTATATAATGATTTGTCGAGGAGATACCCACAGTGGAAATAGGCATGCCCAACAACAACAATTTACAGTAGGGCTCACTTGGTGCCATAGTATCTAAGACCGTAATCAACTTTGGGCGATGTCAACTGCCCATCCCAGCACACAGGGATCTGTAAATGCCAGATTGCCCTATGAGTAGGTAGACCCCAAGAGTATAACTCACCTCTGTTCTCCTTTTCACTTCACTATTAATACGTGCAGGACGTTTCTTCTTTCTTGGAACGGGTGCCGGAAGTTGACTTCTTTCTTCATCTTTTCTCGCTTCTAGAATACTGCTCTTTTCATATTCCTCCTCAGTCTCTTTTTTCCCTTCTTTCGTCGCTGCTTGCCCGTCCTTGGTCTTTTCATACCTTTCCTTGCTCTCTCCGTTTCCTCCCTTGGTCTCTTCATATCCTCCCTTGCTCTCTTCGTTTCCTTCCTTGGTTTCTTCATATCCTCCTCTGCCTTCTTCATTTCCTCCCTTGCTCTCTTCGTTTCCTCCCTTGCTCTCTTCGTTTCCTTCCTTGGTTTCTTCGTTTCTTTCCTTGGTTTCTTCGTTTCCTTCCTCACCTTTTTCGTTTCTTCCATTCCTCTTTTCCTTTCCTCCCTTGCCCTCTTCCTTTCTTTCCTTGCTCTGCTGGTGTCCTCTTTTGCTTTCTTCAAATTCCTCCTTGCTCTTATCATTACCTTCCTCGCTCTCCTCTCTCTTCAAATTGCTCATTCTTTCTGCTCCTTTGTTATCTGTCTCCCCATCATTTACCCTGCCGCCCTTCGCTTTATCTGAATCAACTTCCTCGACTACATTGTCGTCGCTGTTCCCCCCATTAATTCTCCCATCGCCTATCTTCTCATTCCCAATTTGATTGCTATGCCTCTCCACCACTTCGTTAGTTTCCTCCGCTTTCCCTCCACCTGCAACCTTTTCATTTGAATCTGATCCCTTCTCTTCAACTTTCATATTCTTTTCCACTTCAGTTCCACGGTGTAGCAACATTTGTTGCTTTTTGAGAAATGCTTCACCAGCGTCCATTATTTCCTTTTCATTTTCATTAGCCTGCTCTTCTTTCTCCTCGGCATCTGCTTTAATCTTTGAATACTGTGATACACGTCCTTTAGCTAGAGCAGCCTCTTCATTTCTACTGGCTCTTTCATCCATATCTTCTTTATCGTTATTGGTCTCTACCTGATTCTTTTTCTCTACATCCTCATTATTGCCATCCTGAACAGGACTACTAACGATTCCAGGCTCCTCCGCATGAGCAATACTACTTTCGTGCGTCGGTTTGATGACCAAGTCGTGAAATTGAGTCTCCCTCGCATGAACTTTCAACTTCATAGTGGGCCTCCCTACATAGTGCGTCTCGGAATCTTCAGTACCATCTTCTTTGCTTGTGTCGCTACTTTTGTATTCATCTATTAGCGAATCCTCCTTTTTCGTTTCAGTTGTTTTACCAATTATTAACTGCTGCATCCTATTACTAGGTTTTGAATCCCTGTCTGTGCCTTGTGTTCCCTTGCCCAATATTTTTAACTTCACACTTTTCCTCTCGAGTTTGCTGGTTGTACTTCTAAGCACTCCTTCACTTGGAGAGTCACTTGAAAGGGAAGCTGATGGACCAGAGTGAACTCGCAGTTGCAACGTAGCCTTTCCACGTGGTGATTCAGTTAGCTAAAAGGCAAAGTAGTATCTTTGAGTGGGAGAGCAGTGTTTCAAGTTGGCTTCACAAATGTAGATAAAAAGCATCTCATAGATAACCCTGTACACTTTCAGTAACACATTCAATACTTTCGTTGACATAAAATGGGCAGAGCACAATAGCGGTACGTACTTGTGCATGGGTGGCCTTCTGGCTCTCGTAGTGAGTATTTACTGACTCTTGTTTGACCTTCTCCTCCAGGTCTTTAATCTTTTCTTCTAGCTCTGAGTAATAAAAATGAACTATTTATACTAAAAACTGGTAATAGAGAAAAACAAGCAAAACAACTAAGCATCAAAATAGATAAGCTAGCATGCTCAACGTAAGCTGGAGGCAATTTAATAGCTTCTTGTTGACATGAAACTGACGTTTATAGGCCATTTGCTCCGAATATTGTTCAAAAGCACTAATGTAGCACAACCAGACGTATCTGAGTCTAATATAGGCCTACCAACTTCAGATGAAGTAAAGGAGCAGTTGCAATGAACAGGAACATAATGGGATCTACGACCAGTCAGTCCAGGGTACCTGCCTAATCAGGGAAGCATTCCCCCTAAACATCCCTGATTTTTCCCTGATTTCTACCCTCTTTCCCTTGTTTCCATGTATGCCCTGAGCAAATACAAATACAATACGCCTATCACAATGCAAGGATATTCAAGGAAACCTTATCTTGTTTGAACGAAGAAGTGTGTTTTGATTTAGAAACCAACAATTTCATCATACGAAGAAGGTGCTTTCTCACTATATTTTCAGCATATTCGGAAACCAATTTATTAAAGAAACAAAAACAAGCACTTTCTCTGGTTGTCTCTAAAACTTGTCAAATTTCCCAATTTTCCCCTGAAATTTCCTAGTCAAAAATAAAGCAAATTTGAGCATAAAACTGCAGTATTGTGACAGGCAAACTCTTTGAATCTGAAGTATTGGGCAACCAGGAATGCTATGAGCTACAGTTTTCCAAGAGCTATTTGATTGCTACAAAACTCATAACTTAGGCATTGTATGCCTAACATATTAAACATTTCATTACTAACCATTCAATCATGTTTGCTACGCACACCAGAAATCAAACGATGGGCCATTAAGGACAAGACAAGTTAACATACCATTGATTTCTTTCTCAGCATCTGCAAACTTCTGCCTAAATTTATCCCGTTCACTCTGTAATAAGTAGAAAAATGAGGAAAAGAGGTGAAAAGTGGCATTAATCATCAACCGAAGCACGAAGCCATCAAATAAGGCGTTAGCAGAACAATATGCAGTCACCAGGCAAGCAAGAAAACAAGCGAATTGGTAAGTAGAAGGTAGGTACGAATAATGATAAGTTGGTTACAGTTTGATGCGATTCTTAGTCACGTTCGCATACTGTAAAATCCCGAATATAAGGCCTGAGCTTGTAGAGGTTCGTAATCATTTTTTGGCGGGATTAAGTAAACAAAGAGGTTCTACATATGCTCTTGCCGTGTTCATTCCTTATCCTAAATAAACAAACAGAACCCCAAACGATTGCCTTGGGCCTATATTCAGGATGCTTACATTGGGAAGGATATTTGGGTTAGTTTACAGGGGGTTTATATTCGGGTAGGCCTAAATTCAGGATTTTTACAGCATTTGCTATCCTTAAATAAGGATCATATCAGAGCAGCTGTGGCCTAACAGTGATGAACTCGACTAAGACCAACGTGGTTCTGGGTCGGAGGCTCATGGCAGGCCATTGGTGACGTGAAGAAGGGCATCCGGTCCTAAATGCTCGTGCTAGAACTAAAGTCCTCTCAGAGGCACCCTCCAAGCCCCAAGGAATTGGGGGCAACGGAGGTAAAATCGAATAAAAAAATAAGGATCATATCACTCCTACCAATAACTCTTTATATGCACTTACGCTCCTGGTCTTTGCATTAAAAGAAATGTAATGGGAAATGTGCATAGTGAACAATAAATTGCTAATTTTATTCTAAAAATAAACGACATTTTAGCAAGGTAGCAAGTCGATGATTTCTCCAAATCAATTGAATTCGCTTGACATTTGACATTTTGAATCAATGAAAAGGAAACGAAACTCATCATAATAGGAAAGGTTTAGCAGGTGATCGTGATTATTCACTATAAATCTGATACAGCTACATTCAGGTCAATCTCTAAAACTATGAAGCAGACATTAAAAGTTCTCACTGTAGCGTGAATCACATGTTGGGTTTTCAAAACAGATGACAAATACATAACAGACTTTACCTCACACAACGAGACTTGATTCTCAAGATCTGAATTCTTACTCTTTAGTTCACTAAGAGTACTTGTCAGCTTCGTTCGCTCACTCTGTTAAAAATACAGACATACTGTTATAGTGGGAACTAAATAAATAGTCATATTCTCATATTTGATTCTTTATAACCTTCAGCAAGCTGTTTTTCAAAAGGCCCTCTGATGAAAATACTATTTATTATAAAAAAGTACATTAGAAAATAATTAAACAAATTAAGCTACAAAATCCTAGCTACAATGCTTTCAGCAAACTTAAAAAAAACAAAATAGTTAAAAGAGAAACATGTTTCAAAAATGATGGGCAGAGTCTTTGAGTAGCTAGAGTAGACTTTCTTGAGAGGACAGTTATCAATGGAAAATGTTGATTAGATCAGAGACACTTGTTTCACTGGCAATGACAGGGAGAGTAATACTATCAAAAGCAAAAGGGCTGGCTCACTTACTCTTTCTGATCTGTAATAACCAAAATACTTTGAAGCCTCAGCCTTTTGCTCTTCCTTTTCATTAAAGAGTGTTCTTACACGTGCTAAAAAGACCAGCTACTATAAATTCTCAGAGTTAAAGAAATGAAGCATAGAGAACCAGCTGAATAAGAGTTGACTATGTAATAGAAGCAAGGGAATGTTCACGCTTGATGTAACACCTCAAATAGGGGGAGGGCACCATGGTTTGATACAATATTGTTCCATTCATGTAGAGGATTATGCTATGAAGTGCTAGAAGAGAGGGAGGGGGGTCTCAAAAGTGATAACATGGGCAATACATAATAGGTGAATAACCCCTAAACCAGTAACAACAATAGAGTTACAATGAAACAGAAGCAGCTACATGCAAGTGCAATATTCCAAGCAACAACAAATCAAACAATAGGGTAAAACACTTTGGCACACTATGAAAAAACAGATAAATCAAAATGCTAGAAAAGGCTGGTGATAAATGAATAAAAATATGGAATCTAATATAATTTGAGATCAAGTGCTCTGAGAATAATCCCACCTATGCTAAGACATGATTAGTATGAAGATAAAAAGCATGAGGAGTGGTGGATTCAGAATGTACCTTGCAGTGACCGCGATTCCTTCTCCTTGTTCTCTTTCAACCTCTCAAAATCTTCCCTTTGCCCATTAACAATTTTCTGGTGATCTTCTGATAAACGCACATACTGTTGCTGCAGATTTGAGTAGTCTGTGTTCACTTCTTCATGCTTTGCCTGCAAACAAATGATTCAGAATGTAAAGAAAAAGATTGCACATGCAAAAATTGCATTGTTAAAGACTTGGGTGACGATGTTGCACTTCACCATACAGTGCTACAGCTCATTAACTATGCACTTGCACACAGTGAATTGAAGATGATCCAGAAACTCAAGAAAATCAATGGCAAACAGACAAACAATGACCTAAGTAAAATTTTTCTATTCTCTTCATTTTTGTAGCACAGCCATGACCCTCCAATGAAAAAGAGGGCTGCTCTTTAGATCCTTCTTTCAAATGCAAAAGAAGGGTTCAAACAACATAGCTCTATTAAAAAACCAAAGATTTTGGCATGTTTTTACAAATGCAAATAACTTACCTTCAGCATTTTATGCTCTGTATCTAATGCATTGAAACGATTCAAGGCTTCATACTGAAAACAACAAAACCCATCATCATTTTCCTATCATTGAACAACTTCATAGAAATACTTGAAAACAAATACTTGAATGATGCAATAATGTCATATCATAAAAGAAGTACCTAAACAATACCTTTGCTTTTGTTAAATTTGCTTGGCATCCTTTTATTTTAGCTATAAATTCTGAAACAAGAGGAAAGTACAGTTAACAGGATGACTCTTAATGGTGCACTGCCATCCAATATATTTTGGTAGCCAAGTAAAGCAAACCTCACATATAAGCAAATCAACAACCAAACAGGCATGGATAATTTTTGATATGATGAAGCTGGTGTGATTGATATTAAATGAATCAAAAGAAGCCAAGAATTTACAAACAAGGAAAACACTGTTCTAATACCTTCACTTTTGATTCTAAACAGCTGGAAAAACCCAACAAAATCTGAATGAATACTTAAAACTCTGCTTTTCTATTAGTTGTCAGTAGCAGAAGGCATGACAACAGAGAATACAAATGGAGTGGTTATAAATGATGGGAACTACCAACAGACTCACTCTTGACTAAATTCCACCTTTCCCACATAGTAGCCATTATAGTTTATACTTGAAATAGCAGTTGCCTCAAATTTGTTGACAACAATACGACTTTACTTACAGAAGAAAAACCACAAAAGGGTGTTCAAAACTAGATGGAGCTACATGTCTGACAGCTCTACTTTGGCAAACTTCCTCAAAAGCATAAATTTTCAAAAATTTACTGCAGTGAATCATGAGTATCAGTTTGAACAAGCAACTTGGCATACACACAACATAAATAATCAGCCCTTACCATTCTTGGTTATTCTGTGATTTTTCTTTTCTCTAATAAGTGCTGTCTCCAATTTAGTCCTATGCTCATACACAACTGCAAAATAACTTTAACATAGTATCTCAAAATATCTCAAAAATTCTTCATGAAACTTATATTGCAAATTATCCCTTTTTTCTTTTTATTTTCTCTAAAATGAAATAAAACCTGTAGTAGATACTGTCCTGGAGTCCTCCATTGTAACAGTTGGCAACTCACTCCAGTTAACTTTACCTCAACATACAGCTTGGTACAGCACTAACCCAAGTTGTCTGAATATCAGATAAGAAATTTTGCAAATTCAGTGACCGTGGTCAATTTTGGGCAAAATTCTATGCAGCTGGAGACGCTGCATTGTAGAGGGTGGTCACTACCTGGGTTTGAATTGGTTGATGCATATGGATAGGCATAGCAACCATAAGTGATAAGGACAACTTGCAGTCAAGACTGAAAGAGCTTGTAAAATGTATGTGGCTATCAATTCAGCTGATGTGATACCTGAGTAGCTAATAGCTTAGTTGTATGTGGCAAACTTTCAGATTTGGTCTGTATACTGCACACTAGGCATACAATCCTGAAAAGGCTGACAGGAAATTGTGTGAGCAGGATACAGCATGAACTAAAAAAGCATGCACTTGTCCATATAAGAACTGAGGGCTCAAAAAGCACATTTCTCCCATTTATCAAGTCTTAGAGAAAGTATTCCTCTACGGCAAGACTCAAGGGTTTTTTAACATGATATTGAGTGTACATGGGCATTAAGTCATGTGTGCAATTAGTCTTTGGAGTGAACTATAAATCTCCACTTGACTTTTTGGCTCTAAAATTATAACTAGTTAGTTATTTCTTTTTGTTTACTGGTGTCAAATGAGACTGTAAAAGAAACATGAAAATGATATCCGCTATGAAGTTCAAAGCAACAATTATGTCACACCCTATCATGCTTTTCAACACCATGTCATGACCCTTTTCGGATGTGCAGTATCATTTGAGGACAAATCTAAAGTACACACTTGCCAAACTTTGTAGTCTAGCACTGCAGCTAATAGCATCTAACTATATTGAAAACTGCTTCTTAGATTCTAAAGATTTTTCCATTTCAAAATGATTGTAGCATCCTGAAACACACGAGCTACTTAGGTGCAATTGCAAACTTGGCGAAGGTAAAATAGGTGCATACTATAGGTGTTTACATGCCCACTCAACTCGGACCTACCTTGTAATTGGGATTTTAACGACAGCTGTTTCTTCTTCACCAGCACAAGCTTCCCTTTGGATTCAATAAATTTTGAATACTGTTCATTGTACAAATAATATCCATATCCAGCAATTAATAACAAGGCAATGAAGAGAACTGTTGGACCATATGGTTTTCCTCTTCTGCTCAACATGTCAGTGCCTTTCTTTGAGTACTTTCGACGTCAAGAGTTGGCAATAAATGAAAAATTGTTACTATCCTTAATTACTATAGCAGAATCAGCGAGCATTGAAGCAAATAAATCCTGCCTTGACAAAATCTACATCCACATGGGTCCAGAATAGCTTTCAGGGAACTCATCAGTAACCATAAACAAAGGCCAAACTAATAATATGAAATCGTTCTGCGATTCAAACGTTTACAAAGTACCCTACTTCGACAGAGCTAAGATTTCCAAGTTAAAGGCAGAAGCTACAATACAACATTAGCGATATACCATAAGTAATTGTTTTACGAGTCGGCAATGCAGGTTATTTGTAAATGCCACTCATCTAGTCGCTTAGGCCACAAGCGCTCAGTTCCAGGCCCTTGCAACGTGGAACACGATTCAGAACAAACCGATCTTATTACAACTGAAACTCAGGTGTTTCTACATGAAAAGCCAACACTTGTCGTAAACAGATGCAAGTTTCACCAGTCTTGTGCTCTTCTAGTAGATTTTCACAGATTGATAAAACTTCTACCCGCAACCAGACCCAATCGACATCAAAAATGTTAATTTCCATTTCACTAAATATTGCCCGACGGGTCAACAGTGGTGATTTTTAAAATTTTTAACAAGGGGGGCTCTAGGCACAACCACGCCCATAGCTTGGGAGTGACCAAGCTACAACCACGCCATATTTTCTAAGATAGAAACATGATAATTTAGTTTAATACTGATATAGTATACACAACAATAAGAGATGCGTTAATAAACATAAAGCAGTGCACAATTGATCATAGCACTTTGGAAGCAAAGCCAATAAACTCTGAAAAGCTAAGCCAATGCAAGAATTCTAGGGGGCTGAGCCTCCCAAAATGAACAGAAATTTTAACAAAGGGGCTCCGCCCCCCTGAGTCCCTTCTAGACATCACCCCTGCGGCTCAACTCCAAATTCTTAAGTATAAACAACTGCATCTGTAAAATCTCTGATAAGGGGGCCAAATGTCCTCCTAAACCTAGTACATAGAAACTAGAAAAAGGGGTGTTTTCTGAGAAAAAAAAAACGTCTTAAACGGGGTATTCCAGCATCAACTTATTGTACTAAATAACTTGTTTCCGGCTACCCGTTTCCACATTTGTACAACATAGTCATCAAGCAAGGCTTGCATACAGTTATGCATGAACACATTTTTCCTAACAAATAAGTCTCAAGTTAGAAAATCATATATATTTTGTAGTGGCAAAATCCCTATAATACTTCTGTTCTTCTGAAATCCTAGTGAGATAAGTAAATCTCTTTTTTGGCATAAAATCATGCTGTTAAAAATATTAACCCGTATAAATCAGCTTTAACAATGTGCAGAATGCACCTTAGGTAAACGTAGTCCCATATACTGTCGTACGTTGGGGAGTGTCTGTCAGAGAGGACACTTATCCTGAGCCATCGTCGTGTGAGGTAGGGTGGCCAGTTCCTTTCCTTGCCGCCTGTATCTCCCCAGTGTTCCCATTGGGTACTCATTTGCTGCTGGGTGAATAGTGAGCGAGCATTCAGTCAGGGCATCGAGTCGGACTCGAACAGTAGACCTTCCGCACGGGAGGCATGCTCTCTAACCGCTATGCTACCTCGCCCTTGAATGCACCTTACTACCAACTAAATAAAATTGCTATTGTTGAAAGCAAAATTAACAATCAATTCTTGCTAATATTCATTATTGTGATATGTGCTAATTGGGATATCATTTCATAACAATAGTAAGAACTAATTCAAAATAGATACTCATGCAAGCTAATTCATGTATGAATAGAAATGATTAATATGATCAGCTACCACTATGATGTGAAAAGAGAGAAGGAGAAAATGAAATATAATTGTCTCTCTGAGCTTTTGCCCCTAGACGTATAAAAATGACATTCTTTCCTTTTCTTTGGTAACAAACTGCGTTATCATGAGTAAAATATTTGAACTCAAACCAATTTGAACAAAATGATTAAGCTTCTAAATGAATGAAGGCATCCACTTTGGTCCAGCACATCAAAGCCACCAACATCTCTTCTATCTTCAAGAACAATTTTGACTGTTTTTGGAACAAAAAGGAGACTCTTCAATGGCTGCAAGTGATGCAGATTCTATGTTGAATGATCAATTGTAAGCTTAACTGGGGAGCTAAAGCTTAAATTCTTGATTTTCCAGAGAAGGGTATAGCTTTTTCTTGGTTTCAGAGAAAAAGGGAGTAAAACACGAGCTAAAAATAAGAGAAAAGAAGTGCTTAACCTTGAATAGTGAGAGTTAATCCACAGGGAAATATTGATTTTAATTTTATTCTAACGTGCATTCAAGTTAAAACAATTAAAATATTGAAAGGAGGGTAAACATTACCAATTAAATAAAAGAAAAATATTGTAGTCGACAAGTCTTCAAAAGCTCTCAAGTCTCAGTAGAAACTTTTTAGCGCTTTTCTAAAACCTCACTTTCTCCTTATGAACAAAGGAGAGAATTTTTTCTGGTAGAAATAGGCACTGGTAATTCAAGGTTATCAAGGCTGAATAATGATATTTAGCGGATTTAATAATTCAAGAAGTGTGTATGTAAACAGTACGTAGAACGTATCGTTATTGAAGTTATCTGCTATTGGATGATTGATGTCACGTGGAATACAAAAACAATAGGTCATCGCCGATGCATCGGAGATAAGTGTTTCCATACAGTTTAAGTCATCGACGATTCCGGGAAAGCATCGTAACGATCGGGAAAGTGGAACATCGTTCCACTTTCCAGATGCTGCTACGATGTCACCGATGCATCGCATACATCGGAACAAGAGTGTTTCCATTAACAATATTTGCCTGCGAACCATCGGGAATCCATCGCAGGCACCTTCCAATTATATGGAAACATGCTTAGGATTATATGGAAACGAGCCCTTACCATGGCGAATGCAAGGAGCGACGAGAGCAGTGTGTGTATGTCTGATTCGAAATGTCAGGTAATTACGAAGGATACAGTGAAATAAAGCAGTCCCGGCAAGATCAGAAAATGGAGAAAAATGAGAGATGAGAGGGGGCTACATATTTGGCAACATTTTACAAGTATTCTATTTACTTTTGGACTCCTCTGTTTGCAATTCGCACCTGTAGCTTCCCTTGTCTAAAGTACATGAGCTCAAAATGTGACGGGCTTTTTCCATTCCGGTTGTGTGAACGTGCTTTTGTTGGGTAGAGTTGCCAAGCACTCCATCATTATCCAGCAAAATCCAAAAGCATCCACAATTTTGGACCGGAGTCAAACTTTGTCCAACATCATCCAATATCACCCAATGATGCCCAACATGGGTGGACAAATCAACCCAACATTTATACCCAACATTATAGGCGTGCTTTAGGCAAAAATGTCGCAAAGATTTGGCCGGGATTTTGAAAAGGTTCTATTGAGTCCCATTATATAATTAAAAGATGGGAATTTCACGTGAACGATCATGTTCTACTTTTCCTACTAAATTTCCTTCTTCGATTAGAAACAGAAATAGGAAAATTGAGTGCATATTGCATGGTTGAAAAGGGGAGTTTTTATCAGCTTACACTCTTTTCTTTTTATAAGAATACCTAATTTTTTTCTGAGCCTCAATATTCTTAAAAATTTTCGTTTTTGAGCCTCAGATTATTCTTAAATTATTCTTAAATTGTTCTTGCTCAACACAAGGTGTAAATTTGCCTTAAGATCAAAGAAACATATTAAATCATTTTTGATGTGTTGATTCACCATAAATTTCAACGAATTTTAAAACATATAGATATATATAGCGTCAAAGTGACAAATGTTTTGTTTTGGGAGGAAACTCTTAATTAAATTTGATTCGATTATCAAAATATTTTAGTTTTGATGAAGGTTGAGCCTGGCAATATTCTTAAAGTATTCTTAAATTTTAGCAATTTTGAGCCTCAATATTCTTATAAACATTATTCTTATTAAAAAAAAGAGTATACTCATGAGGAAAAGTACTTGGACAAACACGTATAGCTTTTCACCCACCTGCGAAGTTATCGTATTTAATAGGCCGCAAGGAAAATTCTCAGCAGAATTCTTTTTGTTTGCGTTCCGTGGCCAAACGTGTGAGCAAAAATAAAAAGTACACATCATAATAGCCCAATTAACTATTGATATTTCCGTTATTTGACTTATTCCTGTGTTTTCTTCAAGTTTCGAACCAGTATTTTCAATTTGAAAACAACGACTCCTAGGAAATCCACTGTGCTTCAGTAAGGCATTCATTTGATCGCACTAGGGTATGCTGTAGTATCTGCAATATTGTACTTATCTCGTAAATGTTATCAAAAAAGTACACATTGAAGCTTAAAAACCAGTTTTTGTGCTACACTTTGATACGAAAACTTTCATTTTAGCGAAAGGAAATTACCAGTATTTTCAGTCTGAAGTTTTGAGAAACTTTCCCCTCCCGTATGAGAGAAGGCAATAAATGTCCATTTCAGAGGTACAATTCATAACAGCTCGTTTGGTTCTAAGAGCATTTAATTTCAGTTTTTCATAGTTTTCATAGCCTTTCAACATTTAACCTATATCAAAGCCATGTTTGTTGCTTTAGAATAAGAAAGAAAGTAATGTCTGGAAGCTCTTCATAGCTAACAGGTATCGTCAAGGCTTAGCAAAGTCCTTTACAATACACGCACTTTTTCGTATGTGGCAATAGCTTTGCAGCAAGCAGGAAGAGAGGCTTTTTTAGGTACAAATGCAAGCAAGAATTAATTATGTCTTCCAGTATGCATGAATGCTATTGAGTAAATTGTCTGACTTGACATTGAACAAGGGGAGGGGGGAGATCGAATTCGACATTGAACGGGAGCGCTCAACATTGAATAAAACATAATTTCTGTAAAGTTGTAATTGACATTTGCTGTACAGCATTTGCAAGGAAAGTAAGTAACAAGATCAGCCATCTGTGTTTTATAAGGTGATCAAATCGATTGCAAATTTCTTCTATGTAACTCTATATACAAAGCCCTGTGTTCTACGCATCACGACACGTATGCATTAAGGGGCGCATTTTCCTGGACGGAAAATCAGCTTTCGATCCCTGGGCTGCGTATGAGGAAAAGAGTTTTCCGCGTGTGATTTTAGATAAGGAAAAAACGTTTCAAAACAATTGCAGATACGGAAAATGCACCATAGCAGCTTTTCGATCATTTCTACAAGAATACAATAGGCAAAGCAGCAGGCAGATTCTTTCAAGAAGAACAGTCATAATCACGAGTAGCTAGGTCTAGTTCGTGTTTGGTCAGGAAAGAGTCCTCTCTGGTCAACAATGAAGGTTTTCTACCTTGTATTCGGTAAGAGGATTTAATTATCTTGCTTCAGTACGTTCTCAATTATTCTTGTACTGTATTACATGTCATACATATATCCATTTACATACATTTCAAATATTTAAAGATGGTAACCCATTCGGCCTTGCTGTATTTATATGCCCTAGGTAAAATGTGCTGGTCTCCGTTATGTGAGAATTGTCCTGTTTTCACTTCATGGAAATGGAAGGCAAAGAACTAGTGACTGCTTGTGCGCGCACTCACCATTTCAACTCTTATTTCCTAGCTTTGGCTTCAGCTTCGTTGGCTGCTCGATTGCATGACAATGCACTAGAACTGGATGTTGCATGCGTTGACGTAAGTACGCGTTTGTTATACAAGGAACTAGTTCATGCATGGAGAAGGTCATGAAAGTAAAGACAAATGCACTAATAACGACAAAGTTCCCAAGGAAATTTTCAATTTCGGATTTGTTTGTCACTGAAAAAATCTGCTGCTATTTAATGTGGGTGGCCAAGCCTCGGCTTGCAACCCGCATGCGGCTCTTGGCCCAGTTACGTGCGGCTCTTCAACACATATTTAAGTATTTGTTTCTTATATATGTTTACTTCGCTTGGTTCAATAAGGGATCGTTCACATATTACGTCACATTAATTTTGGCATTTTTAGATACCCACCCAACCCCTGTCACATTTTGTCACAAATACAAAACTACCCACCTACCCATATTGTGTGACGTCACATTATGAATTTCAATGGGATATTTTCTGCTCTCTTAATAATGTGTTCAATGTGTCTGTCTTGGCCTCAAAATGGCATCCAAATAGGATTAACAGATTATTTGTCAATGTGAAGCCAAATTTCTTCTAAAATAGAGCCAAACTTGCTAGTATGAAGTAAAATGTGCTAAATATCGAGCTATTTAAAAATATGACATCACACTGCAAAAACAACCCACCCACCCCTTGCCACACTTGTATCAAAAAGCAAAAGACCCTCCCACTCCCTTTGCGTAGCGTAATATTTAAATGGCCCCTAAGATATTTTTGTGTGAGAGGTAAGGATGGGGGTGATGCTCATGTGTCCTCATGTATTTGATGTGGCTCTTTCGGCATCAAACTAAAGAATGCGGCTTGTAGCCGCTCACTGGTTGGCCACCCAATACATGATTTCACGCTGTATACCAAAAAAACGTTTAAAGCACACTACGATAAATATTCTACCTTGACCAAACACCTCACGATTCCATATGCCCCCTCTCTGGTCTCCCCCCAATAAATGGTTTCTTTCGTAGGGCTTGATGTCGGATCCATTAGTGGATGTGAATGAGGCAACTAGGGCCTGTAACGAATGGAAAGATGACGGTTATGCCGGCATATTGGACGAAAGGGATTTCACCGCAAACGATGGACTGGAAAGCAATGACGCAGACCCAGATGAAGAGGCCCGAACATTAGACATGATTGGACCACAGAATGCGCCTTTAGGGGACCCTCGAAGAAACAAAGACATCTACATAACGATAAGCATAAGTGCCTTCATAAATGTTAGATATTTGCATTCTAGTTTGTTATAGCTAAGAAAATTATGTACAATATAGAGGGAAGAATCTTTGTTCTGCTTCTTCATGAGACATGTATTTGCTGACAAAAGCCCACAAAGTTATTATTACAGCAAATCTTTATAAGGCTCAGTTTCAGGCGCGTTGTCAACTCTATGATGGTAAGCAAGACATGTTGCCAAACTATGGCTTTCTTGTGCTAAGGTTGTTTCCTATCAGATATTCATTGTATACAAATATCCCTCATGAATCCTGGATATGTTTTCAATTTAGTTTCAAAGATTTCTATTCTACGCAAAGGTACGCTTCTCTTATGTATTAATGTAGGGTAATTCATTGTCTACAAATTTAAACCTTTCTGTCAAACGATTCAAATGCGTATAGAAGGGTAATGCTCTTAAGACGTGCAGGGAAGGAACTTATTTTTAACACTTTTCAGAGATTAAGAAGACGATACCTCCAAAGGCAACGACATCTCAGAGGGCAAGGATACGCCAGGAAAATACCAAATATACGGCGATATGTCCGGCAAAGAAGTACCCGAAGTCGACGATATGCCCGGGAAAGAATTACACGAAGTCGACGATATGCCCGGCAAAGAAGTACCCGAAGTCGACGACATGTCCGGCAAAGAAGTACCAGAAGTCGACGACATGTCCGGCAAAGAAGTACCAGAAGTCGACGACATGTCCGAAGCCGAAAAACACAAACCAGACGGAAAAGTAAGAGATCTTACCTATTGTTGAGTAAGAGTAAGAGATCCTATTGTTGAGTTTAGTATGATATATATGTTTATGCAATTACACACAAACACACATGCATACATTAGAAGATACAGTATCCATATTTTTATATATCTTTAGCTCTTTATCTACATACACAAATGCAGATATTATTTTATGTTTTTGCAATAAATGAACAGCTGTAAAGCATAAATATAGTTTCATTTTTCACACAGCTATGTATTTTTTGCAGCAAGGACGGGTTGGCTAAATTGGTCGGTCCGGGCACAGTTTGACCAAATCCATGAATTCTAGAAAGTGTAAATCAGTGGGCAGAGATATTGAAGAATGCTGTAATTTTCTGATAAGTCCAATGCTCTGATGTCAGTTCTTTCTTATATACATTGCAAAGTCCTCCACATTCAGAACCTTAAACGTTGTCTCCATTTCATATCTCACCCATGTCTCCATTTCATGCAGCCGGCCACTTTGGGCATTCGCCCGATTGGCACGACCGGACAGTCCGCACCTGTTTTGTAAAACGTTATACCTTTCTTCCTCGTAGCTCGAAAGTTTAAACCAAATGGATGCAGCGTACCTTTCAACCTCTATGCGCCATACAAGAAGACGTTTACGCCTGCATGTAATTCACACGATAACTGCTACTATGATGTAAGCATTCTAAATATTTTTCGCTCTGTAAAACAAACCTAAAAATCTAAAGATTAATCAAGCTTTGCTTTGCATTCATAAGTACCGACTACGTGGGGGCTTGGGGACTCGAGCCATCTCTGGACAATGCTATTTGGGGGCTTATCCCCATTGAGAATTGTGAGAAAAGGCACTTTTTGGTTGTCCAAATCACAGAAACCTAAGATAATGACGCAACATTGATACTTATTTTGTACATCTATGTATCTGTTCAGCTTGATTGGATAGCTCTTTTCTTTTGTAACCTTCAGTAAAATATGTAATTTAACATATAAATACAAAGTATATTCATTGGGGGCAATTTTTCTAAATTTTATAACTTGAGCACCCTCTGAGAAAGTCAAGTCAGCGCCTATGTTTGCATTAACCGCTATATATTAACGTCAGCAATTTAAGCAAAATCTTCTTAATTTTCTTAACTGAGCAGTTTTTCCCTACTAAATTGAGGAAAAGACACCAGAGAAAGGCAGAAGATAGCCTGAGTTAATTCCATAGGCTCTCAGAGCACTTCTATGCTTGCTTTGATTACAAACCGTGACATACACAAGATGCTAGGTCCAGCCCAATCCTAACCTCTCCTTGATACCATGTTTAACCTCATCTTCATTTCTATTCTTCCTAAATTTGAAAGTGATATTTTGCAATTTCGAATCTCCTCCGTTTCATTCCATGCTTTCCTGGTATTTAATTGTCATGCTTGAAACAGTGTATAAACAGACAAGCTTCTCAAGTTCAGCCATTAATACCAATTCCTTCGTCCCTCTAAACGAGGTCCATCAAACATAAACAAGATAAAACAACGAGGTTGATTAAATATATTAGAACAAAACAAACATTATAAAAGTTCTATAGTTCCTATGCAATAATGCTGACTAACATTTATTCTAAAGGATTCCCTAAGCCACAACTCTTCTCTTTGATTCCAGGAACGATTCTCGAGGAAAGCTTGCGATGTTAAATTCCGCAAAGCTATGTTCAGAGCATGCAAGCGAAAATCAAGAAGAAGCCTCTTAAAAGATGTAGTTTACAAAACATGTAAGCTAGCTGCAGAAGCTTATTTTGCTGCTGTGAGGGTTGGAGGTGCATCGCATTATGGATAGACACTGACTGCTTAACTCCAACCCGAAATCTCTTGCTGCTAAATGCATTATATATGTTAAGTCGTGTATTTTCAATATAGATTTCACTGTAATTTCATAATCTGTATGATCTCACTTTGCATAATGTTTACCTATTTTGCATTTCCTTTGGTTAGTCACTCGCATACTGCGAAATACTTCAAGCAACGCATGCGTATTGCCATTCTCGTGAGCAAAGCCAACTGGTGCGGCGATTGCATTGGCAGTTTGATTGTGGTCTGCCTGTCGAGGCGATCAACAACGCAAGCCACTCAGGTTGCTGGTTGATGTTGATCGCCTCGACGCGTAAACTTCAATCGAGCTGTCAAAACCTTTAAAACTTTGCACCAAATTAAGTTAGTAAAGTAACTTGTCTTGCTGGGAAAGAGCTGTAAAACTGGGGGACTCGAAGAGGGGCCTCGCTCCCCTTTCTATCCTTTTTCAGTAATTTTTTTAAGGCTTAATCTTGAGGTAAGGTGGCATTTTCTGACCCATACCTAGAATTTGCGTGACTGTAGCTAGATGAGCACTTGAAAGAAAGCAGCTGCCGTTAGAAGTATTGAAAATACAGCTGACAGTCGTATGGATGAAGATTGAGAGAGGACGGTAGAAACACTTCTAGTATGGTAACACGTATGTAGTGAGTTGCATTTGGTGGAGCACTTTACAAGCCCTTTGTTTATTGCAACCACCCTTCTATTTATAGATTTTTTCCAGTCCCCCCTGAAGCATTATCACCCCTCTTCTATTTTGGACTTAAAAATGGTCGTCACAACACCAAGCTTTCTTCCATTCAGTTACAGCCATATTGCCTCCTCATCAGGGGACGTATCTTCAATATATTTAGGGGGTGTCAGAGGCTTTGTACTGCCAAAATTTTCTGTGATCTTTTTTCGGTATTAGTAGTGGGTCAAATGTACCTTGGTCCAGTAAGTTCCTCTGCAAAAATACATTGTAGCCTACCATTGTAGCCTACTGCCGTTTTTGCTCTGTGAAATGGCAAGTTTTCAAGGCCGGGGGGTGGCTCACCCCCGTACAACTCCCCTTAAGTTTCGTCCCTGCTCTTCATGTTTGCTTCAATCAAAAATGCAAAGAACAACAGATCGCGCATTTCTTTGTTACAACTGATGTGAGTTTCGCTTGGCTCCAGCTAGTGGTTTGTTGATGAGAGGAAACAGTTCTCTGCAAATATGAAGACTCTCTATCTGGCATTTGGTATGACGATTGTACCAGTTTTGCTTGTGTCAAAAATACCATATTTTAGTATACTGTAATCAGTATTAGCCTAATCCTCTATTGGAGTACAAAACACACTTCCTTGAAGCGGTTGATTTCATTAGGAATCACAAACAAAATTACTTTGGGAAAGCCAAACCGCTTTCGTTGCATGGGTATTGCGATTACCTTATACATGCATACTTTCTCCTATTTCACTTCTTCAACTGTACTCTGAATTCTAGTCTTGGCCTCTGTGTTGGTAATTGGACTAGAAGATTATGGCAAAGAACTTGATGTCGCCTGTATTGAGGTAAGCAAAGCAGTGCGATCAAGGTAATTTCGTATTCAGTTGTTAGGTTCAGAATTCAGACTGTTGGTGTAGGAAAGGGTAAATGGCGGCTACAGCCCCCTCCAGTTGTGCCCCAGTTGAGAAGAAGCCAATTTCATGAAACCATGTCGTGTAGATAGTTTCATCGTGAGATGTTCCAATGGCTGGCGCGTATACGGTACTGTAGGGGAGCGAGTGGGAAGTATTTATAAACAGAGCGATAGCCAACTTTACAAGGTCCTTGTTGCTCAATGCTCGACAGCTGTGCTAATGCATCAAATACCTGTAGCAATCTATCATTGTATTCAATGTTTCAAACTATTGTAATATATTAAGCTTTTAATGCTTTATTATCGTGTAAACTGGTTTGGTGATGAAACATATAAGAAACTTATAAGCCTCTTAAATACTATAATATAAACTGAAAAATATATCAAGTCGGTAGTAGAACCCTCTGGTATAAAAATGGCTAAATAGAAAGCAATAGTACACTTTCCAGTTATTTTACCGGGCAATGGTTCGCTATTGAACCGACTTTGTTGTTTTTAATGTGAGTTGATTCATATTACGCCTGATTCGCTTTTATTGCATTGGGAAAGGATAAGCGCAATGTTTATCTGACATTATAATGTCAGGCAAGCATTGTGCTTATCCTTTCCCAATACAATAAAAGCGAGTCAGGCGTAAAATGAAGATGCGACTACAATGCGTGAACATTTCCAGAACCTTTGCAATGCTTGCAGGGCAGGGGCCGATACACTCCAAACGGTAATATTTCTTTTAGCAAACAATTGTGTTAAGAAACTTCTTGCATGAAAAACAATAAAAAGAATCAGATGACCCACCCAAATTCCGACTGTAGATCTGCCTCGGGTGTAGGAGTTCCGGAATGGGCTTGAAATACATTGGACCTAATTGAAATGTCCCTGTTGTGAATGCTATAGTAAGTTCTTGTAGACAAATATACAGTAATTAGGTTATACTTAGCATGTGACACTACTTCTTTTCTTATCAACGTATTTCACTTGTAGTAAAATGTGGCCTTAATTATCATCAACATGCTGTATATTTAGAGGCCAACTGTCAAGAGTTAATACAGCATACTACACGCGCTTAATTTGAAACACTTTATAACGGCGACTAGTCCAGACTTACGAAGCCGGTTCCATTAACTTGAAGCCAAAACTCCCATAGCAACATTTGTAAAGCTTCTAAAATTGCTTGGAAAAGGGTGATGAAATCTTCAAAAACCTACATTCTGGGGCCCGCTGCTATTCGGTGCCATAAATTCTGAACCCCCCCCAAATCACGCAAATTTTACGATGGAAATCATTGAAAAATCCAGTTATCAGCCTTTCACATAACCGTTTTCTTTATAAGAAAACGATCATTTTGCCTGAGCCTCAATTTTCTTAACTTTTCCCGAAGTTGAGCCTGAGATTTTCTTAAATTTTTCTTAACTTTTACTGAAATAAACTAGCTAAACTGGTTTAAGCTTTCGTTATCAATGTTGTATACTTGAATTTGAATTCCATCTTCAACATTTTGTTGCAATAACGACGAAGTATCGATTTTTGGCCAATAAAAGAACTAAATTTTAGAAATTGAGCCTCGTGATTTTCTTGCGATTTTCTTAAGATTTTGACCATTAGAGCCTCATTTTGTTATAAACTGTTTTCTTATAAAAAACCATGTACTTCTACGCATGAGCATAGTCATTCGGAAAATGTGGTCATTCGGTTCATATAGTGATTCTTAAAACTAGCGTTATTACGAGGGTATGAATTTTAATAACGAAGTTATCATTCCTCATGGTATTGAAATGGTATGCAAATTGAGCTAGAATTCAAATGAATTACTTGTGTAAATGAATTCAATTGAGTTAGCTTTTGAACTCAAAACATTATGATTGACAACCAGGCCCTGACCAGGCGAGAGATTCCCGAGGTGGCCCTTAGCACCTCATGGAAAATACTGAGATTGTCACACCCTTTACCCATTTGCCACACCCTTCCAAGCAACTTATCTTAGCATGTCTTTTTCAAAATACACGCTCTCTAGATGAAACTAGCTTATATGAATATAGTACTCGTCTGCTCAAAAAGTTAAATGAAAGCTAATACTAACTTTTTATGACTAGAAAGGTAATGTACTTGTCTATGAGCTGTTACGTAAACTAGCTTGGTTAACTTCACCAGTCATTCTTCAGATATTCACAACTATTCGTCATTACTTCACGTGTACATGATGTTTTGCACTTTCCATTAATGTGCATGCGCAAAACACTGGACAGGCAATGTTGTACAGTGCAATGATGACCAATTTATGCAGTTCGGGACCGTTCAATAGTTATGCCGCAGGTTAGGACTGAAGAGAAATGTTACTTTGCGTAATTTTTTGTTACCCAACCTTGTGTACTATAAAAATAATAGTTATCCAAACAATATAGAGCTGCTAAAAATATGCTACCCAACCTTTATCAGACAAAAAATGATATACACGTTTTTTTATAAGAAAACCATAATTTTACCTGAGCCTCAATTTTCTTAACTTTTCCCGAAATTGAGCCTGAGATTTTCTTAAATTTTTCTTAACGTTTACTGAAATAAACTGGCTAGAGTGGTTTACACCTTCGTTATTGATATTGTATACTTGAATTTGAATTCCATCTTTAACATTTTGAATGCAATAACGACGAAATACCTATTTTTGGCATATAAAACCACTTAATTTGGAAATTGAGCCTCGTGATTTTTTTAAGATTTTCTTAAGATTTTGACGATTTGAGCCTCATTTTCTTATAAACTTTCTTATAAATAAAACGTGTACCCAACCTTAAAGCTGCCTGTAAAATCATTTACCCAACCTATTTCTCTTCTGCCCCGACCTCAGGCATAAACAATGAGCGATCCCTTGTGAAATAGAAATGTCCAGTGACAATTTTGAGCTTGTGCAGTGATGAATAATAACGTCACACTGAACATACAGTTCAAAAAGTTCAAAGTTCCACATGTGGCTGTCAAAGCAAGCAACGGAAAACTTGAGAAGTGTAAGGACTTCAAAGTTAAACCGTGCGTGTGTGCCCCATTGAGGTAGTAAGTCTCTGCTACAGTATTACAAAATACTTCATTGCAAGCACAAATGGCCTCGTTCTCAATTAAGAATTACAGTTGAAAACGAGGTCAAATTTTGCAACTTACAGCGCACAGTTGATGTTTTTGTGCAGTGATGAAAATTCCCTAGATTATTGTCTTCAGTTTTGACACAAAAATCGTGAAAAGTTAAGAACAGTTTTAGCATTAAGCCAAAAAACTATATTATATGTGTATTGAGTAAGCCAGATGATTGGGATGAAGATTGCATCGAGAGGCTATAAAGTAGGTATAATGTTTGAAAATTCCTGTATGAAATTTTATTGCAGTCTGGCCCACCTAGGCCCTCATCAGCAAAGGGGATGTATCAAACAGTTATTTCCAGAATTTTTTGAAACTGTTTTTGGAGTGTCATATCCCCACTTCAAACTCCCTAAGGCAGTTCACAGTGGTTGCTAACATTTCTTGCAGGAGCGGAGACCAAAGAAGCATTCCAGTGCTCGAGGAGCCCCTGCTCACAAATCTGCGTTTGAGGATAAAATATTACTATCGATAGCATTTTTATGGTAACTTCTGGTAGAACCTCTGAACTGTAATAGCAGAGCCCTAAGGTACTATGAATTCATGTTTATGCACTACGAAAATGTTGTAACGGTCTTAATAACAGTATGAAGACGACTCATGGGGGACTAGGTATTAAAGTAGCTGAGGCGTTTTGATGATAGGTTGAAGGACAAATTCAAGTAAAGGTACCATATTCTAGAAAATTGACGCCCAAGAAAATTAACGGGGACAGACTTTTGATTAATGACATGAAATTAACGAACTGTTTAAAGTTTTAGAATTTCTAACCTTTAACGGTTAGATTGTCTTAAGTTCCATAGGAGCTCTCAAGCAAAGGACAGCTGCCGTGAAGTTACCAGTTGAATCTGGAAATACCTTTGTGTTTCAGGATGATAGCAGAGGCAATGTAATCATAAAAGGTACTGTGAAAAGGAAAGAGAAAATAGCAAACATCATGAAAAAATAAACAGGAAGCTGCAATACTTGAAACGGCACCGGATTCAAACTATGGTCCCGTCTACATTGGTACGGAGCACTTCTTGGTTTGGACAAAAAAGTGATCGTTACCAGTATAGACGGGACCTAAAAAATGCCGTTTGTACGTAGTCTGGATTAATATTGGTCCTTTTCCTAAAGGATCATCAAAAGTGGTACAGCGAACCGTACCAATTTTGGTACGGGTTGCTAGGAGCGGTGTAGACGGAAGGCCAATCCGCACCACTTGTGGTACGGATCACCAAGTGGTCCGTACCTGTGTAGACTGGGCCTATATTAGTGTGGATTTAAAAATGTATAATGTTTTGGCTTTTTCGAAGTGCAACATACTTGAAATCAATGTCTCACAACATTAACGAAAATAAAGTTAACGCCAAAGAAAATTATCGTATAGAAAATTAACGCGAATTATATCGCATTGATTTTGGGTGTTAATTTCCTACAACAAGGTATGTTTTATTTGTAGGGTTTAATGTCGGATCCAACAGCTGATGTTGATAATGTTATTGAGGCATGTCAAAGACAAGAAGATCAAGGTCAAGTTAATGATGTCTCTGAAGGTCACTTGCCACCTGTACCTATAGTAGAAAAACCAGGTGGGAATGACATAACTACATATGATGAAATAGAAACTGATAATGACAATGACTTAGATGATGACTCAGATGGTGAGACGCAAAGATCAGATATTAGCCGTCCACAGAATGCTCCTTTCGGACGCCGTAGAAGAAACACGCGAAGAAGGCAAACGGTCAGAAGACGACGATCCGTCAGAATATGGTTGTCCGTTAGTCGTCGAAGAACAGCTAGACGCAGAGGTAAGATACCCAGTGGTGATTTCTAAAAATCTTAGCTAGGGGGCTCTGCAATCCCGGCCAAAATTGTTGGCATACTTTGCAAATTTCCTTACATTTTTCTACTCATCCACCCCTCCCCCCGGTACAATGTTGAAGTATGAAGAATTTCTGCCACCTTTGGAGTAACTTGGACTATACAACTTTAGATCAGCTCTTCCTACCTATAACTCAACACTGTTTTGGAGGGTAGGGGGAGAGGAGGCGAGAAATGCAAGATTTGGCAGAGTCACTAAAATGCTATGAAGTTTGTCTGAAAGATCACTCTTTTTGGTAGCGTTTCAACTAATTTTGGCCGGGATTGTAGGTGCAGCCTAGTTGTACCCATACCCATATTTTGAAAGATACAAATAAGTTTAGTTTTAATAATGATATAGTATCATCAACAATAAGGCATGCCTCAATAACCATGTAACAGTACAAAATTCATCATTGCAATGCAAAATACTTTGGAAGCAAGACCATTACACTTTGGAAAACAAAGGCAATACAAAATGTTGGAGGAATGAGCCTCCAAAATGATCAGAAATTTTAACAAAGGGAGCTCCGCCCCCTGAGCCCACCTTATAAATCACCCCTGAAGATACTTCATTTATTTCTAACCAACACAGTTGACTTTTAGTTCGACAAAAAGCTTGATATTAAAAAGGCTTCAAATATAAATCTTCATGCTACATTGGATCAGGGGCGAAGGTGAAGAAAATTTTTGGTGGGGTGCACAACCCCAATTTGCCGACAAACAGAACTTTTTCCGAGCCAAATTTGCCGATAAATAAGACTTTACTTGAGTTCTATCAGCAACACAACGCTGACGAGCGCTATTGATGTTCGGCAAATGTACCGACAAGCTGAATATTGGGGGGGTGCGGCACCTCCCGGCGTCCCCTGTGTCTACACCGCTGATCGGGCTCCTTATATGCAATAGCACTGAACAACAGTTATTTAGGGTCAAAACACAAATTTGAGGTCAGAATTCGCCGATAACAACGACTTGGGTGATCTAGAATGCCAAATTTTTGGTCAAGCCTCAATATTCTTGAATGATTCTGATCTTGAGTCTAGGATTATTCCTAAATTAATCTTAAGTACCAAAGTTGTTGCTTTGCCTAATCTTCTCTTTAATAGTTTAGGCCAATGTGAAGGGCGTCGCCCGCCAAAATCCTCTCACTTCACTCATAATCTGTACTTTGGCAGCATATAATCTCACAAAATTTAAGTACGAAAGAAACTGGGAAGATAACGAATGATCTTCTCCATGAAAGAAGAAACTTTACCACTATCACGTGTAGCGTGTTTATGGTTCCAAGGCCGAGACGCGAGAGAATACGCAAATATGTGTCCGCACTCTACTTCTCAATTCCAGACTACTAGTGTTTTACAATTGTTCTAATATTATAGGGTATAGAGGAAATACTCAATATAACGTCCATTCATTTTAAGAAACTATATTGCGTTACACACGCTTAATTTGGAAATGAGAAATCTCACATACTATGAATGCATGCTTTTGAGCTGTTGGTGAAGAATTAGCATACACGACGGAATATTATGCTAGTCACTAATTTTGAAGCTGTCTTAGCTTCATCATGACTTCTTAGCTTCATGCTGTTGTTCCTTATTTAGTGCATTATTGCACACAGGTCAATTATTCATTGCTAATTACTTAACAAGGTGTATAAATATGTTCCTTAATATCATTGAATGACATGAAGTTTAGAAAAAAATATAGTCCTAACTATTGAGTTTACTCTCTTTGCTCCTTGGTAGGTAGGCCATTTAAAACAAATGGATGCAGCAAACCTCGTGGACTTTCATCGCAACTCAGGAAGGCGTTCGCTCCTGCGTGCAATTCACATCAATACTGCTACTATTATGTAAGTCATTTCTTGCACATGTTCATTATTATTTTCCAAGAAAGGGAACACAGCTACTTTCACGGCCAGAGCGAATTTATTGCTGTAGTTAGAGGCTCAGTTGCCATTACAACCATAATGATATCACTACTGTTTAGAGCCTATTTGATGGGGGTCAGAATAGGCGTGGGGTTGGAAAAATTAGAAGAAATTAATAAATTGGGGGTCGGAATAAGCGGGGAGGGTTGCGAGATTGCTTTGAAATCTATGATAGTACTGCTATGAAGAGCTCTATGTTCATAGATTGGGCGTCTATAGTCGTGAGAACGTAAGCAGCACAACAAAATTGCTAACAGAGAAGAAGATTTGCTCGAAGGATCTATTTGGAACACAGTTTGAAAAGTATTTGCACAAAAACTAATAAGCGGAAGTCCTAATGAGATTGGTGTTAGAAGAATTTTCAAAAATTGATTAGCGGGGAGAACGGCAATTGGGCACTTAAGAGTATCTTACAAAAAAGTAGGGTGTACACATATACCATGTGGTACTGAAGACATTACTAATGTCGTTACCATAGAATCGTCATAGAATCACTCGGTAATAGCCTGCATAAAAGTGTTAGAGGACTAGTTGTGTCTTTTGTTCATTTCTGTTGATTCCTGTTTTTTGTAGTCATGCACACTTCATGTTCTTTGATCACCATCGTTGTTGTAATCAACTCTGTGTTGTGATTGACGTCGCAACATTCCTTTGGCATATTGGCCAGCATATAGTAGCCAAGTTTATAATGACTTAGCCGAATGTGTTTTAGTTAGTTGATTAGAGTTCGAGTTACGATAGAGACGTGCTTTTTATGTGTCAATCTTCGAGAAGTCAGCAATAGCTTTAAGATCTGTGTTTAAGGTAATTTATATTGTGAGTGTGTTGTTTATGTGATATCAGTATCTGTACCTGTTTGTTGATTCATGTGAGTATTGATAGGATAGGAGGGAGAGGAGAATTCGGAGATTGCATAGGACAAGGTATTTCTAGAAATTCACATGGTGCCATTTGACCGGTAAAGTTAGAGTAAAAGAATAAATTGTTATCAAATAAGAGAATGTCGGAGGCTGAGTTGAAGAAAATCCAGAAGACTCGAAGCGTAGCACGGAGATATGTCGGGAAAATCATTGAGAATACGGAGGAACTTTTGAAAGATGGCGACGAAGAAGAAGCGATCAATTGCTTACAAACAAGGAGATTTTAATCGAACAGCTCACAGACTTGAAAGAAATCGACAAAGCCATAGTAATTGCTGTACAGGAGATGAAATTAGATGATGAAATTTTTGAGAGCAAAGATTTTGCAGCTTCTACACGTTTTTGCATTACCAAGATCGAAGCGTGCCTAAGTAGTCTGATGCAAATAAACGAGCCTGTTAAACCTAGGGAAGCAGATATGCCCATCAAAGAGACATCGAGAAGAATCGCAAAACTGTCCCAGCAGAAGTTGAAGGTTTTTACTGGAAACCCTATAGAATGGCCATCGTTTCGGGAAATATTTCGAGCTGCTGTAGATTCTGACAAAACTATGGAGAATGTTGTTAAATTTAGTTATTTGAGAGCGCACTTAGAGGCCGTTGCAGCGGATGCAATCGCGGGGTTGAAAGTTTCGAATGCGACGTACAGTGAAGCCATTAAATTGCTAACAGCGCGAATTGGAGATGATCAAATAATTATTTCAACTCATATGAACAAATTTCTGAACATCCCTGCCGTCGAATCTTTGGAGGATATCAACAAACTGCGAGAAACAATGACCTCATTGAAACACACATGAGAATTTTATGTGCACAGGAGTGCCAGCCACTGGATGTCAACAATTGCTAGTGTAACGTTTCTGGGTTAACGTTGCTATTGAAGCAAAGGTAGGATGGGTGGTATGAGGTTCTACAGAAATGGTGAGTGACAATTTGTGTTCACATTCATTGAAGATGGATTCAAGTGTAATTGAGAGAAATGATTATGGTGTAGTAAATGAAATAAAGAACTTTTTGAACAATGAATCAATTGGATAGAGAGTAATACATTAGAGCAAGGGACTATAGAGAACTTTAAAGACGAAGTTAGACTCATTGATTACAGATACAAAATTAACTTGCCTTTTCAGGAGGGGCATTCTCCTGTCCCAGATAATTATTCCCTCTCACAGAAGAGATTCACAAGGCAGTTAAGTATGCTGACAGAAGATAAGAAAATAGCTCAGAAATACGATGGTGTGATTAAGGAGCAATTAAAGGAGGGAACAATTGAGGGGGTAACTGAAAATGATTGTGCTACCCCTAGCGGGGGTGCAGTAATTTATCTAACCCACCAATATGTTTGAGGCCAGATAAAGAAACTACCAAATTAAGAGTGGTTTCTGACGCGGCGGCCAAGCACAAGGGAGAAGGCCTAAGTTTGTATGTTGTGTTGGACCCTGGTCCTTCAGTGCTTCCGCTACTGTATGACATTTTGTTAAGGTTTCGAGCGGGGAAGGTGGTTCTTATTGAAGACATTGAAAAAGCGTTTCTCAAAATATCTTTCGCTCCAAAACATCGAGATTCTTAATGCTTTTTATGGGTGGATGATGTTAGTTCTATTCGTAGATTGTGTTTTGGACTCGTACCCAGCCCTTTTCTTTTGAATGCAACAGTACGCCATCACATGGCAAAATATGCTAAGAAAGATGCACCCTTTGTCGAAACAGTTTTGAATTCACTTTATTGTGACGATTTGTTGGTACTTTGAGTGATGAACACAAGGCTTTTTTGCTATTTCAGAAATTGAAAGCACGATTTGCTGAAGGGGCTTTCAATATGCGAAAATGGTTATCTTATTCAAAGGCAGTTTTAGATAAAATCCATGAAAGTGAAGAAGTTAAACCAACGCACAATCTCCCAGAAATACAAGTACTGGGTTTTCTTTGGAATGCAGAGACTGATCAAATGAAATTTGACTGTTTAGCCATGATATGAAAAATCGATAATATCATTACAAAAAGAGTTGTCTTTGGCATCAACAGCCAAACTGTTTCACTGTTTGGGTTTGATCAGTCCGGTAATTGTACCACTTACATTGGTGTTTCAACAGTTGTGCAAGGAAAAAAGCGATTGGGATTTCCCTTGCAGTAATTCAATTCTGAAGGTATGGTTTGAAGCTGTTAATGACATGCGTCAAAATGGGCAGATCTGTTTTGACAGATTTTATCGTGCTCGTCATTTTGATTCGAATGATTTTGACTTTATTGACCTGCATGGTTTCTACGATGCGTCTGTAAATGCATACAAGGGTTGTGTTTACATTGTATATCAATTACTTTGCATGAGCTGGAGCCCAGTCCTCGAGATTCATGTGAGATAGAGCACCGCTGACCAAGCACGTCAATTTTTTGCGCCTTGAACAAGCATGGGCAACACGTTTTTTCATGGGAGCTCAAGAATAAAGGAATCCTTGGAAATCTTGCACATCATCTCAGGGAAGTGAAATTTACTTTTATATTCGTTTTGCTTTCTTATATTCCTATTTCCAAATTGGGCACGAAATATGGATGAAGATCATAATGACAATCAATCGTTAATACCTTCCGTTGTAGGGGAGGAAACAAATGCTACTGACATCCAGAATCAAGGGACACTTTCCAAACGGATGATCTTGAAAAGCAATTAATCACCTTACTAAAGAAAGTTAAACCGGATGTATTAAAGCCTGAACTCCAGCATGAATCAAGTGATTCATACATGCTTGCAACACAAATGAGCCAATTAGGCCCATTTTCTAATGGAAAAGATACCTCGTTCTATAGGGTGAGAGGAAAAGCCCCTTATAAAGGGAGAAAATTGCTCCGCAATGACAGAAACAACCCTGTTAAATCAGGAGATAACAGTGCCTCAGCTTGTTCTAACCCGGTTAACTCCGGAGGCGATGAAGGTGGAGAATATTACTCCTCACTATCTGAGGAGGCACCTTCAGAGGACGGAGACTGTCTATCAGTCATGGCCTCTAATGCAAGTAATTATCATTATCAAAATTTGACAGATAAAAAAGAGGCATATATATTATCGCTTTTGAAAGCACGTAGCAATATATCAAAAAGGAATTCTCAATCGAATAAGGATTCGGGAAAACAATCCAAAAGAAAAAGATGCAGTCAAGCGGGCCAACCAAGTTCAGATTTGGACTTACAAATTGAAGAGGAAATACTTCTTGAGTATGATAAGTCTCATATTGCAAATAACGATGAAGGCCCGGAAAGTTTGAAAGTTCTAGTGGACAGAGTTGACCGCTATTGGAGCGAGGAAGCATTGAACCTTGGCACTGTCAAAACCATTGTGGAGGAGTACAAATATCCCAAAAATGTGACGAAGTTCATTATACCAACCCTCAATGAGGAGATAAAAGAAGCAGTACATCCTGCTCTTCTACGCATAGATCAGAAGTATGTGGCAATGCAAAAGACTGTGATACATGCTACGTCTGCCATGGAATGCATGGCGAACTCTATCTTGTCTGCAGATAGGAAGGGCCATATGCAGGATTCAAAAGCCTTAATAACAACATCTTTAGATGTAATCACAGTATTAGGCCATAGCCACAATGAAATTAATAAGAGAAGAAGGGAAACTATCTCTTCAGGGCTCAATAAGGAAAGCAGACAAAGCTGCAAAAAGACTATTGACAACAGCCATAAGTTGTTTGGAGAGGACCTCAGTAAAACTCTGAAGGAAATGAAAGAGGTTAAAAAGGTGGCCAATGAAATTTCCAATCAAAGGTCATCCTATGCACAAAAGAGAGGCTACTTTAACCAGAGAAACTATGATAAAACAACAAGCCATTGGAGAAACCAACATCAACAACCGACAAGAGGTAGAGGAAATAATTTTTTTCGGCGGGGCCGGAAAACAAATTTGAAGGGAAAATCCAGCAATTGATGGCTGAGGTAAGGAATCATCCAACATTATTTGTAAATACTTTACCAGATATAATAGAAGTACTCAATTTTCAAATGATGAGTAATAAGGCTGGGAGCCTAAAAAGTTACTTGCAGAAGTGGCGAGAATTTACGTCAGATCCTGAAATACTGGATACAGTATCAGGAATGACTATTGAATTTGACGATGCACACAAGGCTCTCCAACCAAGAGCAAACCACTGTTCAAAATGGGAAAAAGCATGTGTTGAAATTGAATTACATGCACTTATGAAAAAGGGTGTTGTTAAAGAATCCTTTCCGGAACAAGGAGAAATTCTTTCTGCCATATTTTTGCGCCCAAAACAGGATGGCTCCTGTAGACTTATTTTGAATTTGAAACAAGCTAATCAAAATATAGCAAATTTTCATTGCAAAATGGAAACAATACATAGCGTATTAAAGTTAATAAGGCCAAATTTCTATATGGCCTTAGTAGACATCAAGGATGCATATTATTCAGTTCCTATTGGGCAAGAATGTCAAAAGTATCTTAAGTTTCAATTTCTAAATAAACTGTATTCCTACACTTGCCTACCCAATGGACTTTGCACAGGGCCTCGGAAATTTACCAAACTACTTAAAGTTCCGCTGCCTTGCTTACGACAAAAAGGTCACATTGTGCTTATATTGATGATATCTGCAATATTGGATATACTTACAAGGAATTCCAACAAAATGTTGCAGATACGATATCCCTGCTGGATTCCCTAGGATTCGTAGTACACCCAGGAAAATCTGTTTTCATTCCAAGTCAAACGTTAGTATTTCTTGGATGTATTATAAATTATGTGAGTATGACTGTTACTTTAACTAACAAGAGAAAGCAAAAGGTGAAAGATACATGTATCACCTTATTAGAAAATCCTGCCATAAAATAAGGTTTGTCGCAAAATTCCTAGGCCTGCTTACATCCAGTTTTGTTGCGGTAAAATATGGCATGCTTCACTATAGACATTTAGATTGGTGTAAAACACAATCACTGCAATGTAATTTTGGGCAATGGGACTTATATATGAGCCTGACTTCTGAAGCCAAACAAGATGTGGCCATAGGCACTGCCACAAATAATATCTATGTACAAAACCCAACACATTGCTTAACATCTGATGCCAGCAAGATAGGCTGGGGTGCAATATTTGGGACAACCAAAACTGGGGGTCAATGGTCAGAGGAAGAAAGTGAACTGCACACAAATGTTCTTGAACTCAAGGCTTTAGTTTTTGGTATGAATCTCTTGTTAGAGTGACAGACACTCATGTAAAAATACTCTCTGACAATACAACAACAGTTCATGCCATCAATAAAATGGGCTCTTCCCATTCAAATAATTGTAATCAAGTAGCTAATGAAATATGGGATCTAGCCATATCTAAATATATATGGATCTCAGCAACACACTTGCCGGGCAAGTATAATGTTGAAGCAGATGAAGAATCGAGGAAGAAAGATACACAATTAGAATGGAAACTTTCAGAACAATGGTTTATTAAATTGTGCAATGCACTTTCTTTCAAACCAGAAATAGACTTAGTTGCAAATCGTCTAAATTATCAATTGAAACCATTTGTTTCTTACAGACCTGATCCGGAGGCAATGGCAGTTAATTCTTTTTTGATAAACTGGACAGATTGGAAATTTTATGCTTTTCCTCCTTTTCGATTGTTTTAAAAACGTTACAAAAAGTGTATTTTGATAGGGCTGAAGGATCATAATTGTGCCAGACTGGCCTAACCAGCCGTGGTTCCCTCTTATAGCACATATGCAAATATCAAAACCTTTTATTTTACCTCCTAGCAAAGATCTATTATACCTTCCGAACAAAGCAAAGGAAATACATCCCATGTACAAGAAGCTTCAACTTCTGGCTTGTCATATTTCCGCGAAAAGTTAAAAAGAAAGGACTTGTCCAATGCTGCCATTGACATAATTTCAAGCTCGTTAGCGGATGGAACTAGCAAACAGTATAAATTTTATATAGACAAATGGATTCAGTATTGTAATAGAAATAACATACCAATGTTTAAAGCCTCGATCGTACAAGGTATTGAGTTCCTCACAAAATTATACCATGATTCCAATGGAGGTTATTCAACCATAAACGCTGAAAGGTCGGCGCTATCGCTAATCCTAGCACCTGTTGATGGTTATACTGTTGGAAAGCAGCCGCTGGTACAAAGATTTATGCGTGGAACATTTAAACTTAGACCATCTCTTCCAAGATATAACTCGTGTTTTGACGCTGGTCACATATTACGATATCTACAATCAATGGAACCAATAGACAAAATATCTTTGGAAGCTATCATTAAAATTATTAACGCTTTACTGTTTACTAACAGCACAAAGAGACCAGACACTTGCAAAATTAACGGCCACGAATATGGAATTAACTGAGTCTAAATGCACATTTTACGTATCACAATTGTTGAAAACTTCTAGGCCGGGGAATCATTTGGCACCATTAGAACTTAAAAAGTATCCTTTGGACATCAATTTTTGTCCAGTAGCGTTAACAAAGCGATACTTGGAACTCACGGGACATTTGAGAGGCCTTTATATCCAGCTTTTTATAAGTTTCAAAGCTACACACAAACCGGTGACTACACCAACTTTGTCAAGATGAAGCAGGAAAGTTCTCAGGCTGGCGAACATTAATAATGATTTTAAATCACATTCGACAAGATGAGCAGCTACCAGTGCAGCCTTAGCAGCTGGAGTTTCACTAAAAGAGATCAACAGGGCCGCAGGATGGACAAGTTCCAATGTTTTTGCAAGGTTTTACAAACGGCCTATTACCGAAAATTTTGGTGAAAAATTGCTTCTGAACAAGTTGAATACTCCATAGTAGAACAGTTTATATTCTTAACAACGTCTTGTTGAATAGTGGAAGACATAGTTTAGGGGGTGTCTAGATTATAGAATAAAAATTAGATTTTATAACATTTGCCAGGCAGGGCCTGCCTTTCACTTCAAAGGCAAACATGATCTCTATTCTGACTCTAAATATATGTAATAGATACCAGGTGACACCCTCCGATCACTGTACTTCTACTGTAAGTGTTTTGTTCATTAACTGCTGTTAACAGTTAGTGTTTGTTTAGTTATAAAATCAATTATATCAAGAGGATAGAAGCCATCACGATTCTTGCTTTAAAGTCTCACATGAATCTCGAGGACTGGGCTCCAGCTCATGGAAAATAATTGAGAAATTAAGCGAGCACCTACCGGTGTGAAGATTGATTGCAATTATTTTCCAGAGTGGAGCCAGTCCGAGAGTATTCAGGTGCCTACCACTTCACAAGGTTGTGATTATTCCCTTCCCAAACATGTAATTGTTAGATATCTATTAGAATCGTTCAGGCTCAGTCTTTAAAGTGTTGACGTGCTTGGTCAGCGGTGCTCTATCTCACCTGAATACTCTCGGACTGGCTCCACTGGAAAATAATTGCAATCAATCTTCACGCCGGTAGTTGCTCGCTTAATTTCTCAATTAACGTCTGGTGAGAGACTTTCTCGTCTGGTTTCTGCAAAGAGCCGTATTGCGACGAAGGAGAGAACCATTAACTCCAAACCATTTAATAATGGGATGCAGAGTTTTAGATAAACCGGACCAGACAGCCGTATTGCGACGAAGGAGGGAACCATTAACTCCAAACCATTTAATAATGGGATGCAGAGTTTTAGATAAACCGGACCAGAAAGTAATTTGCGACGTCAGTGGTGACAGTAAATCGTTAAAAGGACTCGCAAAGTATGTGAACCTTATTTTGGAAAATTTTCGTGCTCGTTTCAAAAGGGAATATTTGACAATGTTAAACGAATTTCACACAGTAAAGAAGACTTTGAGCAATCGCATAATCGGTAGAGGTCATATTGTAACAATCTACGAAGAAAAAAACCGCGTCAAATGTGGAGACTGGGGAGAATCGCTGAATTAATTCGCGGAAAGGATCGAAACATTCGTTCAGCTGTAGTACGGGTGTATAATAACGGCAAATCTGTCAATATTCGCCGTCAGATTAAACCAGGGTTTATACGGTCAGGGAAAGTCAGGGGAAAAGGGTCGTTTTTGCTTTGGTCAGGGAAAGTCAGGGAAAGTCAGGGAAGCTTGCAGTGCTTAGGGGCAAAATAGCATTTTCATTCTGCAGGTCAAGGAAATCTTTCATTTTTCACCATCAAAGAAATATGTACAACACTTTAATAACCAGGTAAGAAAATGTGATGATAAGTAATAGGTTAGAAAGTTCTATCGTTTTCATCAAACTTAGGATTTAAGAGGCAAGTAGAGAAATCAAACAAATAAAAAAAAATTCCAAAATGAAAACTGTGTGACTGTATCAATGTGGACAAAAGGAAGAGTGTTAATCACATTTTACATAACCTTTTTTCCTTTTTCTTTAAGAAGTTCAAGTTAGTTCTTTATGTTTTTTTGTATAAAGTTTCTAAAATATCTTCATATTGCTAAAGTGAAAAATAAATATCTTGCTATTTTATACTTGCTTCATTACTAATCCAATCAGGTCAGGGGAAAAATTTGCTTTTTCAGAAGAGGTCAGGGAAAAACATGTAGGTTTTAGAGGAATAGGTCAGGGAAAATTTGTGCTTTTGAAGCAAAAGTCAGGGGAATTTTTTTCAGAAAGTCCGTATAAACCCTGTAAACTGCTGTACTCCGTCGAACTTACGGGAGACATTGAGGAAGAGCCAATTGACATTTCTGGACCTCAGATAACTTCAGTGATGGACGAACATGTCGTCGACTTTGTATCTTAATCAGTATTCTTGCTTCGTTTTGTTGAATTGTTTCGTTTTGTTCGTTTAATTAGTCTAAAGTAGCATAGATTCGTATCTCCCGCGCGGGAGTGTCGAAAAATGCGTAGTGTAACGTATCACGTTACTAGGGGACGTGGGTTTTGTTTTAGTTAGGTTAAGATAGGAGGGAGCGGAAAAGTAGGAGATGGCATAGGACAAGATATTTTTAAAAATTCACAACTGTATACGGGTCCAATCATGTATGTCTGTTATGTATGTATTGTCTGTTATCCTCTATTTCAATGCAGTTTCTTATTCGATTACAGAAGTATCATTCAAGGAAGGCCTGCGATCAACTATTCGTCGAAGACATGTTCAGAATTTGCATGTTCATAGCAAGGTTTTACTATCGTTGCCAGCTGGATGCACTAAGGTACTATGCAGGTGTTCGAGCACATGCTTGAGGGAAATCTCATTACAGATGAGCTGTCAATTTTCGATGCCAAGTCGTCATGCTTGCTTACTACTGGCTTTCCTGGACATTATTGATGCCATAAAATGCTGGTAGAATTTATTTAATTTTCCTGTTAACCTACAACCTAAAATCTACGCATTCTAGTGTGGGAAATTCGAATACGAATAAACGAATATTCAGTATCCAATATTCGAATCATTTCCAATAATTTCGAATAGTTGAAGATAAGTTCTCAGTTCGGTTTTCAGTTCTCATTTTAAACTCCATTACATACATACAAAAATGGCAACGTACAGACACCTAAAAATAACTCGAATTAAACACATAATTAAAACTGTTTAATAAGTTCTTTTGAATGCTAAGCTATTCGCCTTACCCACACTAACGAGCACACAACGCACATTTTGTATCTATTTTGCTTTATAATGCATACGTTGCTGATACTAGATTAGTGAGCGAGCACTTCGTGAATTCAATGTCTCTTCTCCTGTGCTATTGGTAGATAATTATGGTCCCAAGATGTAGTGCATACACTTTGTTTTACAAGATTAACGTCTTAAATCAAATCTAAACTTCATCAAAACATTAAATTTTTATGTATATATGTACTCCGAGTAATGAATTCACTTATCAAAATTGTTGATAGTGCCAGCCTAAGTTATGAAAACTTTATTTTAATTGGTGACTTAAATCTCACACAATACAATGTGGATAGTCCCTAGAAGAATATGAGAAAGAACTAGATTCTTCCTGTATTGAGGTATGTAGAGAATCACTACGGAATTTCTTTCCGGCCGCAGTATTGAAACTTTCCGACCTTTCTAACGATTTCAGCATCAAAACTTTCTTTCGAGATTCTTAGGAAATATATTTGATTTTCAATGTTTGGCGATTGAACAAAGCAATTCAGTTGTATATGAATTGAATTGAATTGCTATATCGTGTGACATGGAGCATGCGCATGGATGAGACACGAGTTACGAGAAGACAAGTTGTTGAGAACATAGCTGAAAACGAAGAGCTTCGAGAACACGAGGAGAGAAGAGACATTTTCTGAGAGAAGAAAATTATCTTGGAACATTACGCTTCGAGGAGCCATTTGAGTTGAGGACACTTGGACTTAGTGTGTATGTGGTTGCTGAAATATGCTTTTCTATATCGATATAAATTTCAGACAATTCAACGGACGGAATTATTCAATCAACTCTCGATTCTTCAAGACACCCGAAAAAAATAAATGGACAATCTTGGGGGAGTAGGTGCAGTGTTTTCCGAACAGTATACGGTATTGTGATCGTATAGGTGGAAATGCTTGTGAATAAATCGATAATAAACTCTACAAGGCCCTTGATCAGTAGTTCTTAACAACGGTGCTTCATAAGGTCTCCAGCTCCACATCTTTTTATTTCATTTCATGTTTTCTCTTATAGATTGAAGATTTTAGAGTGCTGCGTATTGGGCATGTAAATTTCTTTGTCCAATTTTGTAGTACTACTTTTAAATTATTTTCCTAACAGATTAGTGTTGAACTTTATAGGGTTCTCGAAGAAAGACCAGCAATGACAACGTCTTTACAGTATCGCAATTGAACTCTAAACTAAAAACTGGATCTTACAACGAAGTTTCTTAAGAATTGCATGTTCTTGGCTAGAGTCCAATAAACGATCTAAAAGGTTGCCGTCATGCCAATCACAGCATTAGGTTAATATGAATCTAGTTAGCATTTATCTTACTGAAACAACGTTGTATAAACTATAACTCTTGTTTTTTCATTATTATTATGTTTATTATTATTTTTTTTGTAAGCCAGCCAAGTACAGATTGCCTTTTTAGCGAGATTTGCACTTGTAATACTTAACGAGATATTATATATGAAGTTTAAAAAAAAACTATAAAGTAAAAGGAAAATTGCAGCAGGCCTGTAAAAGAATCCTCTGCTACATATTCCAAGCAGTGGCGTGGTCACGGGGAATTTCGGGGGTTTTAGGGTTTTGCCAAGATGGTCTTGAATCGATTAGAAAATAGGTGGGGGAGGGCTAGTAGCAAATCTTCAGAGAAATAGAGGGCGTGGCCGAACATGTTGATTTATACTCCGCCCACTTCTATAGTTCTGGCCACGCCTCTCACTCCAATTAAGGGCTAAATATAAAGCAATATTGAGCACAGGCGTTGTTGTTTTTGACTTGCATATTGTCAGGCAAACATTGCGCTTAACCTTTCCCGAGACAATAACTTGAATAAGGCGTAGGATGAAAATGCGACTACAATGCTGCAATGCAGGAGTGGGCTTCAAATACGTAGCCTACGCGCAAACTCGCCTTGTTTACTTTTACATCAGATTAGTTGGGTTGGATTAAACTCAATTGCAGTGCCGTTCGAAAAGTGTGTACGCTAAAAGGGAAAGGGCAATGGGGTACCAAGAAAGCGTACAAAAGCGTCCAAGAGGGAGGATTTTCCTCAAATAATGTATAAAAATGACAATCTTTTAATGATTATACACGCAAGGCCGTTTTCCCACGCAAAATTGTAACTATAAGCCCCCACCTAAGCATTTTAATCGGGATTTTCAAAAATTCTATATTTTGAAAACCTTGAAAATTGTGGGATAAACAAGCGGTTAAAATATATTGGTGGAAGGCTGATGTCTCAAAAGTATGTACACTTGAGGAGGAGGGGGGTACCTCCAGATCGCACTAAAGCATGCAAGGGGAGGGTTCTAACATGGATGAATGTGTTAAGCGCAAATGCTTTTTGAATGATCCATACTCTGCTTTCTATTAAACCAATCGAGACTGCACGATCGGTTGTATTGAAATATCCTTAAGTATCTTAGAAAACTTAATATGAAGAATTTCACGCCAGTGAATCGGAAAAAGGTAGTAGGTCTTAGGGGCCATTCACATATTTTGTCTTTTGAATTTTGTGACAAAGTGTAACAAAGGCTGGGTGAGTTGTTTTTCGAGTGTGACGTGACATATGTTAAAAAACTCGATATTTAGCAAAGTTGACCGCAAAATATAAAGTCTAGCTTTTTAGAATAAATTTGGCTCCATTGCAAAAATGATCTGGCAATCCTATTTTGATGCCATTTTGTCCATTTTCACCTTTCCATTTTCACCATTTTCAATAACAAAGATGTAATAAGCACATTATTACGAAAACAGAAACATCCTATTGAAAGTCAAAATGTGACACCACACATTGGGGGGTTTTTAGTTTTGAATTTTGTGACAAATGTGACAGAATGTGGGTTGGTGTCTAAAAATGCCAAAATTAATTTGACGTTATATGTAATATCCACTTATGGGAATAGTCTAGTAGCACGAAGACCTACTTAATTGTTACCACTTATAATGGAATTTTGTCGTAATCGAGCTTACTTCTCTTTAAAAATTGCCAAATATATCCTTGCTAAGACAACAAAATGAATCAGATGGCCCCACAAAGCCCAGCCCCACCAATCCTGAAATCGTGTACACCTTTTTTACAAAAATAGCTAACTTTTCATTAAGAAGAATAATTTAGAAATAGTCCTATGTTCAAAACCAGAAACATTTAAGAATATTGCAATGTTTTTAAACATTTTTGCCTTTGAACCAAAGATTATTCATAAATTATTCTTAGTTTCAAAGATATTCCAAGAGATGTATTCAGATATTCGTCTAAACATATTCCAAGAAATGTATTCAGGTCTCTGTTGATGTCCTATGTCTTATCTAATAGAAGCACATTTGCAAATTAGAAGAAGATATCATAAGCAAACTAAAAGGTGGATAAAATATAAAATATTGCATTGATAGTGTAAAAAATTATCTTCAGATAGCAGTATAGCTCTAATATACAAAACTCTGAATCTCTAAGTCTTTACATAATCAGGCTCCTCAATATGTTTGCAACCTCTTTCAAAGAAACGCTGATTGCAGCTCACGAGACTTGAAATACTGCAACGGATCTGAGGCTCCCAGTATATACTTCTTCGAATGGACAAAAATATGAAAAAAGGTTTTCTTACTGCGGAGCCACGTTATGGAATAACCTTGCAATTGATGTTAAACAAGCACTCTCCCTTTCAGTTTTTAAGAAAAGGCTTCCCTTAGATAATTAAATTGATTAGGATTTTAATCTTTTTCTTTCAATTCTACACTTACTTATACTTATACTAGGCTTTTAGGATGTTTGTGTTTTAATTTCTACCATTCCCGTTATTTTTCTATTTATTGTAAGTGGTTAAGTGGAGGGCCCCTTGGAAATCAGCTTCATTGCTGAAGGGTGTCCCTCCTTGAATATATCAAATGAATGAATGAATGAATGAATGAATGAATGAATGAATGAATGAGTTTAGATTAAGCCTGAGCCTTGCATATTTCTTAAATTATTTTTGAAATTAAGTTGTTCTGAGCCTTAACAATCTTAAAAGCTTTAATGAACAGGGGTCGCGGCGCGAGTATTTGAGTGGGGGGGGCCAGAAATTCGATAAAATTTTAAATCTGCCCCATTATGCTTGGATGACAGATAAAGTTGTGCGTCCCAAAGAGCTTTTGATACCCCCCGAAAACAGCCCTTTATACCTCAAATTATGAACAAAAAGTTATAAATACATACTAACGAAGAACAGTAAAATACAGATGCGCAAATTTCATCTTAGCAAAAAGTGGGGGGCCAAGGCCCCCCGGCCCCCCCGTCGCCGCGACCGCTGATGAAATACCTGAAAACTAAGACAGGCTCCTATAGTTTTCACCACTGCCTAGCGTGTCAGATGGAAATATCCGACGAGTTATATGTCATCTAAAGTTATTATTTAATTACATAGTTATGGCATCCTCTAAGACTCTGTCAACCAACCCAGCCTATGTGGCGTCATAATATGTTTTGTGGCCCCCAGTTGTAAATGAGTTTGGCAGCCCTGATTTATTTCACGAGAAAGAGGTTTAATAGAGAGTTGAACTTATTTGCAATGTTTGTGCTTGAAAAGGGGGCTGAATAGGGAGGGAGGCTTAATAAAATACAATACTTCGTCCCTGCATGCACAGATCTTACTGAACTTTGTAACTGGGTGTGTTTTTCTTCCGACTTACAAAATGGGCATGGTAGAAACTAACAGCCAATACTCTGGTGCATCTAATAGACGGGGCCCCCGTTTATCAATTGCAAGAGAATTTTCCTTCCCCGGATCATATTTATCAGTGAGGGGGCTGGGGACGAGTAAAAAACTTCTAATGGGCGTGGCGGTGTGGTTCAGGGGCGGAGCCTCTTACAATTTTCCTGGTAAGCCTTTAGATTTCAAGAAAAGCCCCCGTTTTAGTATCAAAGTACATCTTGTCTTAGGATAGGCTATTGTTACATAATAGGTTTACTGTTCCGTGTCTATGAGGTAGTGTTTATTTTTATCCGTCTAGCCATTGTTTGTGAGTAATCTGTTTCCATGCCATTACCCATCAGTTGCCATCTTATGGTGTAATAACCGTTCGTTTTGCTGTGTCATGTTTTTTGCTGTGCCATAAAATGCCAACGCCGTATTGTGTAGTTCAGTCGTCAGTAGAAGTCGCAAGTAAGCTGTCAGTGAGTTAACATTATCGTTTGAGTTTAAGTTTGAATTTGAGTTTGAGTTTAAGTTTGAATTTGAGTTTGAGTGTGAGTTTGAGTTTGAGAAGAAGAAGATTCGCGAACTTTTTGTTATTAATTGTTGTTATTTCTATCACGTCACCGAAAGAACCCACAAATATAACACTATTGTATGATATCTTACACTAAAAAAAGAGTGGGGAGTCCAGTCCCCCTCCCCCCCACATGTCTCCGGCGTGCCCCGCTGATCTTTCAACCAAGCTGCAAAACCAAGCTTCAATGTTTCGCTGAGGGCTTGACCACCTTGACCATCTCTGACGATGCTAGTTCCTTACTGCCCATGCGTTATAGCGAATTTTCACATCGAAACGACGCATAGTGGAATCCCGGAAGTATTCAATCGAATGGTCAGCAGCATATGGTCAGCGGCATATGGTCAGCGGCATATGGTCAGCGGCATATGGTCAGCGGCATATGGTCAGCGGCATATGGTCAGCGGCATATGGTCAGCGGCATATGGTCAGCAGCCACTGACAGGAAGTATTCTTGGCGAAGTTTTTAGGTAGGGCATTGATCTGAAAATCACTTGGCTCCAGCTTATGGTTTGAGGAAGAAGTATAGTACGGAGGGAAGTTGCAAACATGAAAGTGTTCTACCTCGCTTTTGGTATGACAATGGTTTATTTTCATTTTGCGCGTGCCTAAATATTAGCCTTATGCACTATAATATATTTCTCTGTTCATCGCAAGCAAAAGTTTTGAGGTCTTTTGCCGTTGTTGTGAGAATGCTATGCCACTCTCGTTTCTTGCGCATTGCGAATAATTCGTATGCTGCCGAGTGTCTGTGCTCGATGCTAGTTCTCTTATACAACTGTACTCTTAATTCTAGTTTTGGCCTCTGTGTCATTGGTCTTTGGATTGGAAGATATTGAGAAAGAATTTGATGTAGCCTGTATCGAGGTACGTAAAATGCAAGCGGAAGTTACTGCGACTTCAGCGAGGGATGCAGAGGACGATGTTGTAAAGTAGAATTCACGATAATATTCACTAATTCCTTATTTATCAGTTTCCAGTTTTATATTTAAAAAGCATGCGTCCTTCAGTGTTTAGCTAGCTGTTTCGGTCATCATTGATGACTACCATGTGTGCATATGGGGGTCCATTCTGTTCAAGAAAGAACTCACCCCCTTGAATTAATTTTTTATATTATTGAAATAATTTTTAGTAGTATTGCAACTAATGGTATGGTATAGAGCATTAAATTTCATCTTTTATATAATTGATTTTATCTTGTTCTCCGATTATTATTTATTTCATATTACTATAATTATTTTCATCTTCATTTTGTAATCATGTTCATCTGTGCTCAATAAATATTTAGATCATGTCGCATATTTCTTTTTATCTATTTGTCATAGAATTTTCCGTATGTTAGGCTGAATTTCACGTATCCAAGGTTGAATTTACCGTATCTAAGGTAAGACAATAGTAAGATAATGGCCACAGCTAATGATAATGACGTAAGCCTGGTTTTCATAGATCGTAATTCATCGGAGATCATCGCCGATGCGGTTGCTTATGAAAACTGCACTATCAGCAGTAGAACAATAGAACAATAGAATTCTACGACAATAGCAAGATAAAACAATAGATTGCAAGATTTATTGTTGGTGATCATGCTTCTTGTCACTTTGGGAGAGAGAATTGGAGTGCATGAAGTAAGTAGATGATGCCCTCTAGCTTGAGATCACAAGAATCTAACGAAGAAAATGAAATAACACTCTTATTATGACAACTTCTAAAAGAGTGTAATACCTGCCCTTTAGTTTCACTTCACGCACCTAAAATGGCTTCTTTGCTGCATTTCTTGTGTTGGAAAATATGCTGTGTATTCCTGCAAAGTAAAATTATGGATAAGATATGCGTTTTCACCTCTAATTCTCACAAAGGAACGGTCTATACGTGCAATGAACCGTCCCCTTCCACTCTCTGAGCTTTGGCACCATTACATGCTCTTTGTTCGTCGGGGATGATCCCTGATAAACAGGAAGTTCTATATCGGCGATGATCACCGATGAATTACGAGGTTCTGATAAGATAACCCCGATCGCAAGAGGAGGGAGCCGGCGTGGATTCCCGTTCTTCTTACAAAATTAAAGGGGTTTTTGACCATCTTTCAATCCAATGAACTCCGGCAGATGAGTGTTTCCATATGGAACGTTCTATAAGTTTTAAGATTCTTATCTTGGATACGTGAAATTCAGTCTTAGATACGGGAAATTCTACGGCAAATAGATAATAATTATGCGACATGATGTAATTATTTATCGAAGATTATGATACAATTGATTCTGCGAATATGATATTACTAAATATATGAAAATAGATAACATTAACTATAAAACGAAGATGAAAATAATTATCGGAGAAACAGCGAAAATTAATTATACAAAAGATAGTATCTTTTGTATAATTAATCTTCGCTGTTTATCTTCGTTTTATAATTATTGGCAATGCAACTAAAAGTTATTTCAATTAAATGATAAAGTAATTCAAGAGGTGAGTTGTATTTTGACCAGAACGAGCCCCCATATGTGGCAGGCTTCTACGTTGAAAGAAAGTAAATATGGAGCGTTATCATTAGGGCGGTCAAAAAGTCTAAAAGTCAAATTTGGTCACAATAAAGCTAAAAATCTTAATTTTCTGAAATAAAGTCAAAAATGGTAAATATAGTCGAAAAAGTCAAACAGAATGCAGTGCATGTATGCAGATTTCCTTCACAGTGTTGAACCACGCAACTTTGTGTTTACATGGTGACTAATAATTTTTCAATAGTCACTATTTCATGGTTTGACTGTTGCAACTGGTGGAGAAAATATTCTGCAATGCATATGCCATTTTCAAGGCTATCACACTATGTGAATCTAACCTTTAGTTCTTCACTGTACACAACCATTTATGGGTAAATTGTCTGTCCTCATATTTTACAACAAGAATATGCACTTATATTTTACCTATTTACTGAAGATTTTGCAACAAAATATTCAGTACATAGGTTAACAGTTATGGGCCTCGACCGGATGAAATTAAGGACTCTGACACACTAACTCATTTCAAACAGATGGAAAGTTATGTTAATGGAAAGTTGTATTGATAGACTAGGGTTTTTATATTTCTTTCTTTCACTGAAAGAAAGCCGTATAGTATTTTTTCTTTTTTTTACTTTGTTGGCATTAATTAGCTCGTTAGCTATGTTTGTATATTTTAACCAACATTAAAGAACTTTTTAATGATGAGCGTGTCTGAGCGATGAGGAGGTAACATTAGCGGCAGACTTGCCACTGTCGGATTCGCGACACTGGATAGAAGACGCTCATTAAACTATGATACATCCGATATATTGGAGCTAAGTAAATGGCCGGTTGTTAGTGAACATGGGGAATTTTTAGTCAAGCAGCTATTCATATACAGGTTGCCGGTAACTCACAGCTGCCTTTCCAGTTGCAAACTGATTATTTTTGAGAGCTTCACACCCTCACTTCACACGCCCTAGGATTCATCATCATTTTATTTGACGTAGGCTTATGTACAAACAAAGGATTGCCCAGTTGCAGCTAAGTTTAGTCTACTTTGAAATATTTGCATCAGTCCAAACATAAAGTTAAAGCGAAAAGAGAAATATATATACAAGGGAAATAACTGCAAATTAAAATTGTATAAAGTTACTATATCAAAGTTCCCACCCTTGGGATATACGGTCTGCAGAGCCTACAGTTGTATCTAACACCGTTCCACTGTCTAATTCGTTTTTTGAAGATAGATAGGGTTTCTGATTTGTTTACATCGTGTGGCAAATACTTCCATAGTTTATTTCCAGGACAGGTTAAAGTCTCCACTCCAAAATACGTGGTCCGTACCTCTGGGAGTTGAGCGTCATTGCCATGCCTTAGATTCCTAAGAACATTGTAACCGAGGGACAAATTTGAATACAGATACAGGGACGAAAAACTTAAGGGGGGTATGGGAGTGAGTCACCCCCTAAGCTTGAAAATTTGCCGTTTCACAGGGCAAGAACAGTAGTACAATGTATTTCTGCAGGGCAGTTTACTGGACCCAGGACCATTGGTGAACAACTGTAACTAAAAAAGGTTCGCCGCACAACGTCTGGCACCCCAAAAATTTATTGAAATTACGTCCGTCTACATATATGATGTATTTGTAGGGTTTAATGTCGGATCCATCAGCTGATGTGAATAACGTTATCGACACATGTCAAATGCAGGAAGATCAAGGTAAGGCTAGCGACATCTTTGAAGACCCCTCGACACTTACGGGAGAAGAATCAGATGAGAATGACATCACTGCAAATGATGAGGTGAAAGCGAACGATGACAATGACTTGGATGAGGACGCAGGTGGTGAGAAGCAAACATCAGACATAAGCCGTCCACAGAATGCTCCTTTTGGACGCCGTAGGCGATTCGTACGAAGACGACGATTTGTGCGAAGACGCCGATTCGTGCGAAGACGCCGATACGTGCGAAGACGAAGATATGTTAGAAGACGGCGCTCTGTTCGGAGAAGGAGGTCTATAAGGAGAAGGCGATCTGTTAGGAGAAGGAGGTCGGTTAGTCGTCGAAGAGCAGCTAGACGCAGAAGTAAGATGCTTTAGTTATTTCTATAGCACACAATAAAACTCTTAACATGACATCAAGCCCTTGATTACTTGGTTGTAGGTAAGGCTGTATAGTCAGTTAAATTAGAAGGTGGCCCATATAGGCTAGGGGCGGTAGGGCCAATTAATATCAAGAGGAAGCAAAGAGTATGGGCTCATGTGGCTTAGTCCCCTCAAAATTTTTTAAACCACACCCTGTAAATTCAAATAAAGGCGATTGTTATTATAGAGATAACCCTTCTAGATAGGAAACGCTAGGCTAAGTCAATGGCGTGCATATGTTATTTTAAAAATTCCAGAAAAAGAGAATGGTGCTGAGCCCTACAGAAGGGAGAAAGGGGATCTAAGCCCCCTGAGACTGTCTTTCACTGCCCTCTTTGGAAATCAGCACTCATTTACAGGTGCTTTCTCGAGCACGTATGAGTAAGCAAGATGCCAGCTAGACAATTCCATCTAGACAATTTCATCGTTAGGCTTAAGTAAACAATAAGCCTCGTTGTCATGTAATCTATTTAGTCATGCTGACGTAATGCTTACATAGAGCCACCGAGAGCGTTCTAGAGAAGGGTAAGAATATACTTTACGTAATTATCTGCTGACGGATGATTATATAGAACGAGAATATTAGTTAGAAATTGTATAAATACCACAACTAGAGTAAAGTTGAGAAGATCAGTTTTGTTGAATCTACGATATGCTGTAATTGATGATTTTGAAGTACTGAGTTTCATTGTGACTATCATTCTGTGAGCTATTGTCGCGGATACAACAACTGTATTCCCGACACAGTGTATATTTTAAAGTATGTTCCTGCCATCACAGTATCATAGCACTTTCGAATTTAGTGATAGTAATCTTACAGTGTTTATTTGATTTAAAGTCCTACGAAATTCAACGTCGTTTCTATTACTTTAGATAATTTTCTTACAGTATGATCACATTTTTATTACGATATCAGTTGAGCAAATTTTCTTAAAAACACTTGTGGCCCAAACATTGCACATCCAGCTAACTATTCCTATTGGCTGCAGTCAATTAAGGGCGTGGTCACTAAAAGGACGTGGCATGGTACCTCACAGGAGAATGCCGCTGCCGTGCCCTGATGCGCCTCCTGCACGCCTGAGTGAACCCAAACTCACACTTGGTATTGGCATGACTATCTCAAACAAGTCAATAGTCTTTTCCTTTGAAGGACTTATGATTAGTACTTGGTCTCAGATATACTTTTGTCATATATATACATAACACCTTCTTAAAAGTAATGTTAATTCTGCTTCAGGTAAACCATGTAGTTTGCCAACCATCAATGAAAAGCGTTAATCCGGTAGTGTTTTAGGGTGGTCTCTTTCACATCAGTTTCATTTTCTCTGCATAGATGCTGTGTTGCAATCCGATTTAAAGTTTATATTACGTACCCATCAATTCTGTATATTCTCAAAATATCAGCCGTTCAATCGTACTTGTTCGTCTTTTAGTGAGTTAGGAATAGATTGTGATCGCACACGCAAGTAGCAAGCAATTTATTGTCATAAAGTCAAAGGTGGGTGCGGCCAAAGGCGTGCTGAATATATTTTCTACAACAAAACACCCCTTCCTGCAGTTATGGGACAACACCTCTGCTTAGTAGTGTTGAAGGATATCATCATGTGGTGATGTAATCGTATAACACTAGTACCCAGTCCTGGTTCTGTTTAGTTAGGAATGGATTGTTATCAATGGTAGGCCCTATGAATTTAGAGGTTACATACTGTACAAAACATGGTATATCATAGCCTGAACAAAATTATGTAGTAGCCTTGTCCCTTATTCCTTGGCCAGCATATGCAAGAAATACCGATATTAGGTGGATATACATCTACCAAACAGTCTTTTTCACAGCAGTTTCATCTTCCCTGTATAGATACTGTGTTTCAATCTCATTTAAATTACGTACCCGTCAATTCTTTATGTTCTCAAAACATCAGCCTTTCAATCATACTTGTTAGTCCTAACTAACAGGCTTGCTCTTTGCTCCTTCGTAGGTGGATCATTTAGACCAAATGGATGCAGCATACCTGGTGGACTTCCATTCCCATACAAGAAGGCGTTCACTCCTGCGTGCAATTCACATGATTACTGCTACCATTACGTAAGTTCATTTTTGTAGAATTTTATTACCCTTTCCGAAGTAAGAGAACACAATTATCACTAAGCAGATGTTCTTGCAGGACCAGAGCGATGGAGCTGTTTAAATTAGGGATAAATTTGCCAATGCAGTCATTAATTTCTTAAAAATAATAAAGGTGATACAATGCGTCGTCGTTACGGTGGAAGGATGTCAATGTTAAAAGGGGGCATCCATAAAGGATGTTCGCACCCTTAGGGGAGGGAGGAGGATAGCAAAAATGCGGACAGTGGATAGGGGAAGGGAGTGTAACTGTAAATGGACAGGTTATGTTATCATCATCTTTCTTCTTTAAAGAGGTAAACATTAGTACAATATGCCCGTCTTTGATTGTCAGTGCCTACAGGGGCAGAGGGAGGGATTGTTAAGCAAAAGCGGACAGATATGGACTGGAATTACGTAAAAAGCTGTGCCCACGGGCAGCAAAAAGTTTTTTGGATACTGTGAAGTTGGATTGGTGTGTTTGAAGCCCTTTCATATACCCTCTACCGAAACATAGTTAAGCTGAGGCTGGAATTTTCAAGCTTGTAATTTTCTGTTGTACGTAAAACTGATGGAAGTTCTGCAATTCACATGTGCAGTGCATCTGAATTCAGTGCACATGTGGATTGCATGGCTTTAAGGAGTTTTTCATAACGATGCCTGCTTCTCCTTCAGCCTATTGCTTTTCAGTATCACATACCTTACTCACCTCCAGCCCGATCTCGCTGTAGCTGTCATGTATGTAGACGCTATGTGGCTCAGGTTGGATAAGTTTAATAGAAAAATTAGCATAAGGCTGACAATTTTGGTGTAGAACACAATTTCATTAATACTCTTTGTATTTTTCATACTTCTTATCCTTCGTATATTACACTTTTTTTGTATCTTGTAATTAAACTGTATTTTGTTGTAGTCACATAAATGTGAAGTAGGCTTTAATTAGCTCAGTAGCTAGCTACTAGTATAGCCTGCTATAAATAAATTGATTATAATCAATCATTATTATTCTGTTCTCCCCTTCCTCTTCCCACTTGAACCTTGAATCATGGAGCAAACTATGGTCATAGCGCCATTCAAAATGTACGTACGCTCGTAAGGGGGTAGAGGGTACCCAGAAAAGTGTACGAAAACGTACAGAAGGGGGGCTCTTCAAAAAATGTACATACACTCATGTAATTTTCAAGTTGTAATTACTTCCAATGCATCATAAGTAAATAAAATTATCTTTTAAATATAAACGCAAGATAGCATTCTCATTGATTTTTATATAAACATTTCATAAGTTTTAGAGTTCTCGGGTATGTAACAAATTCTGCAAACTTTGAAATTACTCAGATAAACAATACTAGCAAATGTTTAGACGGGGGTGTGATGACTTGAAATTACGTACACTCAGGGGGAGGGGGTACCTTGAAAACGCACAGAAGCGTAAAACGAGGGAGAGGGGGTCCAAAAATCAATGAAATTGAGCGTACTTGCTTTTTATCGTCATCATCATTATCATCATCATTATCATCATCATCATCATCATCATCATCATCATCATCATCATCATCATCATCATCATCATCATCATCATCATCATCATCATCATTATCATCTGTCTGTCTGTCTGTCTGTCTGTCTTTTCCATTTCGCCCCCGAAGGGGGCCTAGGACTGACCCTGGGGTCAGTTTTCGCCTGTAATTTGTTTAAAAGAGGTGATCGAGTCGGCTACACTCAATCCACTCTGTAGCCCCAACATTTACTAGGCAGAGCTGTAGCTTGAGCCATTGAGTCTGCTTTTCACTGAATGGGGCCTGGTTGGACAGTTTCCACAGGTCATCAACATCTGCCCTAGTTCTGAATCTCTGCGATATAAACCACTATCAACTTAAGGGCAGCTGTTTCTCTGTGCCCGCTTGCCACCACGTGGAGGTCTCCAACCATGGGCTAGCTCATCATCATCATCATCACCATCATCATCATCATCATCATCATCATCATCATCATCATCATCATCATCATCATCATCATCATCATCATCATCATCATCATCATCATCATCATCACCATTCCAATTTTATAGACGGTGGCCCATTCAGCAAGGCTGGTTTGCAAGAGGCCGTCTATTTACAAATTAAAAGGTAAAATCTTGCAAAAAGATGGCCCCCATTGGGAATGCTCACGATCACAGCTGCCGTTAACCCTGGTTTCCATAACTTTCTAGTGCCGGCGACCCACCGGCGACATTGAATTCTTTAATCGAAACACTTCATTTCAACTGCCGGTGACCCACCGCAGACATCGACAGAAAGTTGAAACTTGTTTAACTTTTTTTCCATTGCGGTGCCGGTGAACTGGAAAAATTTATATGGAAACATGGCTGCGATAGGTCAACGGTGGGTCGCAGGCAGCTTCAGAAGTGTGATTGACTTCAATACCGCTTAAAATGGCCTTCATTTCAGTTTTAGTTCAAAAATTTTCTACGGAGGAGAGCTCATCGCCGGTGGGTCGCCGGTGTGTGAAAGGTATATGGAAACATGCTTCAGTAACAATGTCGCCGACATTAAAGTTACATGGAAACCGGGCTTAACTAATGTTTTATTGCCAGTTTTTTCCTCTGTACTTGTTGTCTCCTTCACAGCTACTGTAATCAATGCCATATTGTCTTGCTTTTCACTACAGAAACGACACTCGAGGAAGGTCTGCGATAGCAAGTTCCTCAAAGACATGATGAGCATTTGCAAGCGTAGAGCAAAGAGTATTATTGGTAAGCTGACTTTCAAGGGATGCGTCAAGTATGCAGTGATATACTACGGTGCTGTACGTGTTGGAGGCAAAAAGCACTATGGATAGCATAGGCTGTCAACTCTCGATGCCAATCGGTGTCTGGACATTACACGCTAAAAACAAGCTTGTGCAAGTTTAATACTCATCCCATCCATTCATCCCAACCAACCACTCGCCTATCCAACCATTTAGTCATCCATCCGCACTCTGCCCGTTGTACTGATCGCAACCGAGCGTATTCCCAATCATCTGCACATCCATAATTCACATTTGTTATCAGCTTTGCTTTATTTATATATAAATGCTGTTATAGATCATTGAGCAAATCCTTCACTGGTTGAATGCCTCTTCGTCTGCACTGCTGGTAAATAATTTACAATTCTTTTTATAAGCAATTAGGATCAGCACCTATTATTAAGAGTTTCGTAATTTGACGTAAAAATTTGTGGCCTTCGAGTACTAAAAGTTTCTTAACTAGTTTTTTACTTTCAAGACAGAGATTCACCTTGTTGTTTGAAAATCGAACACTTCTTCTAGACAAGGGTGTAAACCTGGGTTCGTACAGTATTTCGAAAACTTGATTACCAAATTAGAAAGCCAAATTACCAAATATCCACAATCATGAAGCACATTTTTCTTTTGAATTTTGAAACCCCATAAAAGTAGAAAATCATGTCTTTGAGGGGCATATTTTATGATTTATTTGTGGACTATGCTTTATGTTAGATATTATAAAATGAAGAAAACATGACATATGCTGTGTTTAATAGAACACTAATTTTAGTATACTCCAGAATTTTCCTGAACAAAATCCAAAGCTTTTCAATAGAAATTTTGAAAAACTTACCTTTTCCAAAACTGTCCGGTTCATGGAAAATGGCATTGTCAATTTCCACAACTTTCCAAAATCCATTCGATCCCTCATTAAGGCTCATCGTCACGAAAAATGTCCAAGAAAACCAAGATCACAAGTTACAATCTTTTCACAACAAAAATCATACAAAGTAAGAAACTTTGGGAGCTCTTGTCACGGAGATTGCTCGACATTTTCTCGTAGTTAAATTTTCTCAACAGCAACAGCACTCCTGGGACGCCGGAGGGAGCTGGGGACTAGTGGCAAGCACCTATCACGGCGTGGAAATGGTGGCCAGGGGTTGAGCCCTTGAAGATTGCCATAACCACGACCAAAATACCTTCTATCTTGGAGTGTGACTATCTATTATATAACATCATTCACTAGCAAAAATATGGAAGTGCAGCCCTCAGCCTCTGAGTGCCTGCCCTACATCCTCAAAGACTTTAGTAAATAAAGGTCTTGTACTTTTCACGCATCCTCTTATTACCATTTGCCTTTTCACCCATATATTGACGAAGGCCATCTCTTCCCTTCCAGTGCCCATAGATGAGTCATAAAATGGAAAACTTATGGAAGAGTTTGAAGGATGCACATTCTTTTACTGACATAAACTGGAATATGACCAACTACAATATTGTAAAAATCCAAAAAATAAAAAAGCTTCCAGGGGGTAATTTCAGGATTGGCTGTATAGAGACCCCACCAAACTCTTCTGCGATGTCTCGCAATACTGAGGCTCTTTTGGATGTGAAGTAGCCATGATGCTTGGGATCTACATTTACAGTGCCCTCAATGATATTGTCCTGCAAGGCAAGGCAAAATGGGATAAAACAACCTGGCTGCCCTTAACGTAACTGTCAATGCCAACTTTGTTGGGGAAACGAATCCTTCAAGTTCACAAACTAATGGTCATTCCCCAAAGGGAAGTTAAGAGCATGCGTAGAAGGCATATTTTCAGCTTGCTTGATTGATTGTGGGCAGTGCTATAGGACAGTGCATGGCTCGCGCATAGCAATAGATTCCTCGGTAAACGATTGGCTTTGAACGTCAATGATCTAACAATAGGTTTTAACAATAGAGGCAATCCTCGGTATCCTCGACAAAACTAGCTGAAAAATTTAAGGGTTTGGGAAGAAATCCCCAATTCTCAACATGTACCGATAACAGCTAGCAAGCCAATAAACACGCTATGTTGGAAATTGACAAAATATAATCTATGTATACCATATATAAAGCTAAAGCAATTACTTACAACTCTATGGAAAGCTATATCCAATATGCCAGATATATATTATGAATAAAATTGTATATTGTAAATCTTTAAATTGCCCCCCTGGAAAGAGCTCCCCTTTGAAAAAACATCTATCCAAGAGCTACTTATTGTTAGCAATCCCCCTCGATTGAATAGGCCACCGCCCATCCATATGGGTGACTTTACCTGTTAGAAGCTCTACTAGTACTATATAGCGTAACAAAAGAAAAAGGCGTTATTAACTGACAAAACAAAATCATTATATTGCTCATATTTGTAGCATCAAAGAAATAGTCTATTGGTAGAAAGATTTCAACTGGAATATGACCTACGACAATATTGTAAAAATCCTAAAAATAAAAAAGCTTCCAGGGGCTGATTTCAGGATTGGCTGTATACCAGTTAATCATTAGAATCCAATATTTAATTCTTTTACTGATATGGAAAAATCGCGATTTTAGAAAGGAGAATGTAGCTCATTAGGCATTAAAATTATACATTTTCTCACTGCTCAATGAATGAGTAATCTAACAGAAATAGTGTTTAGTCTGTAATTGACCACGTGGCACTACCAATAATTTGGCAAAGATGACAGCAACACTTGGTAAATCATGGGAGTCTATTTGAGCAGATTCATCTGCTAAAACTACAATACGCATAGGAAGAATACAATTGACAAAGGAAAAATGCTACAAATGGCAAGCTGCATGATGAAAGCATACCAAATCTTTGATCTTCTTCAAACGCTCTTCTTTAGCAGCATCGACAGCTTCCTGCTTGCCAATAATTGTAATCAAATCTTTTTCTGTATCTTTGGTTGTAGGAAACAAAATCCTTGCTCCAGTATCTTGACGAAGCTGAAAGAACAATGACACAAAACAATGATTGTGACTGAAGTTTTAACCAAACATGCTCCGTTCAGTAATAGATATTTCCCACTTGATGGTTTTGCAACAAATGCATACTAGCAAATTCTTATTGGGACCTCCAATTACTAATTTTGAACCAAGATGGAATTGTTCGCAGGGCTGCTGATAGATTTAAGAGGCCCTGGGGCAAAAGTGAAACAAGAGCCCACCCACAAGCGAGGAAAGCGGAAAAATTGAGGTTCTGGGTACAAACTTTGTAACTTGCTGCTGGTTTCACTCAGTAAGATAACCTAGACGTTGAACTCCAGAGGCTTATGAGGTCCCCCATACCTTTAGGCCCTAGGGAAAATTGCCCCCTGCCCTCCCCTCTCAGTGGCCCTGATTGTCCCACACAGACTCAAAAATTGTGTCAATAGATGTGCACTGAGCATGAGTAATTGCTGTCACAGACAACACTACATTGCAAGCAATGTGTAAGTGGGGCTTAGAATTTGCCCATATTGTTGAAAGTAAAATAGTGGCAATCACCTAGTGTTGAAACCTATAGGTAACCGATAGTGAACTAGTATACCCCCAATTACATGCAAAAGGTATCTGGTCAAAGTCATGATACGAAATTGTCATGTTAAGAACGCGCAGAAAACTACAGCACCTTGTAATAAAAACATCTATCAGTGAGGGGTCTGGGGACGAGTGACAAGCTTCTAATTTTAAAAGTCTTACAGGTCAGCCTTTAGATTGCCTTTAGTATCAAAGTGCATCTTGTCTGGGGTAGGATAGGCTATTGTACGATATCTTACATCAAAAAAATAGTGGGGGATCTAGTCCAGGGGTGAATTCAAGGGGGGCTCAGGGGAGCGGAGCCCCCTCGTTAGAAATTTCTGCTCATTTTAGAGGGGCTCAGCTCCCCTAAAACTCTTGCATTGGTTTGACTTTTCAGAGTTTACTGGCCTTGCTTCCAAAGTGCTATAATCAATTGTGCACTGCTATATTGAGGCAGTTCTTATTGTTGATTATACTATATCAGTATTAAACTAAATTATCATGTTTCCATCTTTGAAAATATGGGCATGGTTGTAGCTGGACCACACCCAAACTATGGGCGTGGTTGCTCCTAGAACCCCCTTTGTTAAAACTTGTAGAAATCACCACTGCTCCAGCCCCCCCCCAATTGTCTCCGGCGTGCCTCTTCCAACCAAGCTGCAAAACCAAGCTTCAATGTTTCGCTGAGAGCTTCACCACCTTGACCATCTCTAACGATGCTAGTTCTTTAATGCCCATGTGCTGTAGCGAGTGTTCACAATGAAACGACGCCTAGTGAAATTGCGGAAGTATTCAATCGAATGGTCAGCGGCCACTGATACTCGGGGAGTATTCGTGGCGAAGTTTTAAGGTAGGGCATTAATCTGCAAATCACTTGGCTTCAGCTTATGGTTGGAGGAAGAGAGACAGGGCGGGTGCTGTACGGAGGGAAGTTGCAAATATGAAAGTTTTCTACTTCGCTTTCGGTATGACAATGGTTTATTTTCATTTTGCGTTTGCCTAAATTTTATCCTTATGCACTATGATATATTGTAGAGTAACAGAACGCACGTATTTGTACATCGTCCTCAAGTTTTAAATTTTATTCATTGTCAAAATCACTAAACTGCAATTCTTCATTTTTATTTACGTTGCATATATACGCAAGATGATTCGAGCCAGTGTTGTTTTCCTTTTTCTTGTGTTGGCAATCTGTCCGTATTGTGGAAAGGTTTTCAAGTCCTTAGGATGCCATTCTTGGCGATGCAAGGGAAAGGTGAACTCAAATCCTGGTGAAAATAGTAATTATGGTAATCAATAATTTGAAGAACGAGATAAATCAACCATTAGTATTGAAAGCATGTCATCTACTACTTCGGAGAATCCAACCAACTGCGCGCATATAAAATGTTCTTTAATAATTCTATCTAATATATATCTGCTCCTAAATTTACACAGTTTGGCTTCTCTACTAACTTTTTACATCCGATCCATTGGTTTCAATTTGCTGATGACGTAGCCGTCATTACAGGCCTCGAGCGTGAGAATCAAGTGCTGTTAAATCACTTTACAAGATTGTATGCTTGGGCAGATTTGACTATTAGGGTTGAGAAATGCATGGCATTTGTAATAACAATTCTTCTAATTCATCCTTCCAATTTTGCCCTTAACTTCTAATAAATCAAAATCTAGTTCCAGCTGTTGAAGTCGGAAACTCTTTCAAATATCTTGGCCGTTTTTTCACTTTTGCTATGGATAACTATGAGCACAAGTCTGTTCTGCTTGACGCTTTATCTGATTCCATGAATAAATTTGACATGATTCCTTGTCATACTAAGAACAAACTTCTACTTTATCATCGTTACGTTATTTCCAAACTCTCTTGGCACCTTGCAATTGCTGATCTAAACAGAACGTGGGTAGTTGAAAAGCTAGATAGTGTTGTTACCAGGTCTATACGTGGATGGTTTGAATTACCCATAAGTGCTTCTATCAGTGGCCAAATTGTTAGCAGATCTTATTATGGCTTAAATCTCGTCCTTCCTTCTACAAAATTTATTCAATGTCAAACAATAGTTCGAAATGCTTTAAAATCTGCTCCTAACGCCGATATTAGGTCTTAATGGCAGGATGCAAATACTTCCTCTAAGATTCAATATGATCAATATAGGAACGGAAACATGTCTTAAAATCCATTCAAATCCAACATCATCATAGCATCACAGAGGAGCTAACTTCCCAAGGATTCATCATAACATCTATTCTAAAATATGCCTTGTACAGAACCACCAACCTTTTGTCAAAAAAATATGCCCAAAAATATCTTCAACTTCACATTGAGATATTTGTCAAAAACCCTTGCAACTTGGAAAAACCTCTCTAAACGGTGCATCATATAATCATCAGCATGCTCTTTCTGCTTTCAGTCTGAGACGTTGCAGCATATTGTTTCAAGTTGTAACTCCTATCTTGAACAAGGCAGGTAAACTTGGAGGCATGACTCAGTTTTTAACTTTATTGCAAACACATTGTCTAGCCTTCAGTTTTGTTCCTTATACGCTGACTTCCTGCATTTCTGTCTCAGTCTCTTGTCACTGGTGATTCCCTTCGACCTGACTTTACTTTGATCACTAACGACAAAAATTTATATATTCTTGAACACAGCATCGGATTTGAATCAAATATATAAAAGTCAACAGTGATCGAAAAGCTATTAAATACAACTCCCTTCAGCAGGAGCTACGATCGAAATATCAACAAATTGAGTTCGTCAACTTATGAGTTCTCTAGGGGTGCTTGGTACGGTAGGATCTTCTTTAGGATCTTTTATTGATATTCTTAACTCTCTTGAGTTCAATAAACCTTTACAAAGATCTATTTTATCGAAAATCATAAGTATAACTATCAGGTGCACATAGTTTATATTTTGTCGCCGAAATAATCCTTAGACTGACCCGAAATTGCTTGCCTTTTGAGCTTTTACTTTATACTTATTCTTCTGTTTTTATTTTTTTCTTTAACTTTTACAGCTGTGTAATTTTGCTTGCATAGGTGAAATTGACAGCCAATTGTACGCTACCTGGTATAGTGAGACGTATAACTGTAATTAGTTATAGCTTGATATTATATTGAAGTTGCAAAAAAATTTCACTTTTCATCGCAAGCAAACGCTTTCAGGTCTTTTGCTGTTGTTGTGAGAATGCTATGCCACTCTCGTCTGTCTTGCGCATTGCGAATAACTCGTATGCCGCCGAGTGTCTGTGCTCGTTGCTAGTTCTCTTATAAAACTGTACTCTTAATTCTAGTTTTGACCTCTGTGTCATTGACAATTGGATTGGAAGACATTGAGAAGGAATTTGATGTTGCCTGTATCGAGGTACGTAAAATGCAAGCGGAAGTTGCTGCGACTTTAGCGAGGGATGCAGAGGAAGATGTTGTAAAGTAGAATTCACGATAATATTCACTAATTCCTTATTTATCAGTTTCCAGTTTTATATTTAAAAAGCATGCGTCCTGCAGTGTTTACCGATCTGTTTCGGTCATCATTGATGACTACCATGTGTGCATATGGGGGTCCATTCTGGTCAAGAAAGAACTCACCCCCTTGAATTAATTTTTTATTTTATTGAAATAATTTTTAGTAGTATTGCAAATAATTGCATGGTTTAGAGCATTAAATTTCATCTTTTATATAACTGATTTTATCTTGTTCTCCGATAATTATTTATTTCATATTACCATAATTATTTTCATGTTCGTTTTGTAATTATTTTCATCTGTGTTCAATGAATATCTAGATCATATCACATATTTATTTTTATCTATTTGTCATAGAATGTCCCGTATCTAAGGCTAAATTTCACGTATCCAAGGTTGAATTTACAGTATCTAAGGTAAGATAATAGGATACGTGAAATTCAGTCTTAGATACGGGAAATTCTACGGCAAATAGATAACAATAATTATGCGACATGATGTAATTATTTATTGAAGACTATGATACAATTGAGTCTACGAATATGATATTACTAAATATATGAAAATAGATAACATTAGCTATAAAGCGAAGATGACAGTAATTATCGGAAAAACACAGAAAATTAATTATGCAAAGGATAGTATCTTTTGTATAATTAATCTTCTCTGTTTCTCCAATAATTATTTTTATCTTCGTTTTACAAGTTTTGGCAATGCTACTAACAGTTATTTCAATTAAGTGAAAAAGTAATTCAAGGGGGTGAGTTGTATTTTGACCAGAACGGATCCCCATATGTGGTAGGCTTCTGTGTTGCACGAAAGTAAATATGGAGCCTTATCATTAGGGCGGTCGAAAAGTCAAAGAGTCAAATTTAGTCACAATAAAGTTAAAAATGGTAATTATAGTATAAAAAATCAAAAACAGAATGCAGTGAATATATGTAGATCTATTTTACAGTGTTGAGCCATGCCAGTTTGTGTTTACATGGTTTACATACTTAAATAGTCGCTATTTCGTGGTTTGATTGTTGCAACTGGCGGAGAATATATTCTGCAATGCCTATGCCATTTTCAAGACTATCACACTATGTGAATATAACCCATAGTTCTTCACTGTACACAACCGTTTGTAGGTAAATTGCCTGTCCTCATATCTTACAAACTTACCTATTTGTAAAGTAATATAATATTTTATATATTATATCAAATATAATATAATATAATATAATATAATATAATATAATATAATATAATATAATATAATATAATATAAAATTATATATAATATAATATAATATAATATAAAATTACATATAATATAATATAATTTAATATAAAATAGTATAATATAATGTAATATAATATAAAATAATATAATATAAAATTACATGTAATATCCCAATATTATTTTACCAATTTACTGAAGATTTTACAAAAAACTATTCGTACATAGGTTAACATTTATGGGCCTCATTACCGGATCAAATTAAAGACTCTGACACACTAACTCATTTCAAATAGTTGGAAAGTTATATTAATGGAAAGTTGTATTAATGGGCTAGGGTTTTTATAGTTCTTTCTTTCACCGAAAGAAAGCTGTATAGTATTTTTTATTTTTTTACTTTATTGGCATTAATTAGCTCGCTAGCTATGTTTGTATATTTTAACCAACATTAAAGAACTTTTAATGATGAGCGTGTCTGAGCGATGAGGATGTAACGTTAGCGGCAGACTTGCCACTGTCAGATTCGCAACATTCAATAGAAGACGCTCATTAAACTATGATACATCCGACATATTGGAGCTAAGTAAGTGGCCGGTTGTTAGTTAACATGAAGACTTCCAAGTCAAGAAGCTATTCATATAAGGTTGCCGGTTACTCACAGCTGTCTTCCCAGTTGCCAATTGCTTATTTTTGAGAGCTTCACACCCTCACTTCACACGCCCTAGGATTCATCATCATTTTATTTGACGTAGGCTTATATATAAAAAAGGATTGTTCAGGTGCAGCTAAGTTTAGTCTACTTTGCAATATTTACATCAGTCCAAACATAAGGTTAAAGAGAAATATATATATATATATATATATATATATATATATATATATATATATATATATATATATATACAAGAGAAATAACTGCAAATTAACAATGTATAAAGTTACTATATTAAAGGTCCCACCCTTGGAATATACGGTCTGCAGAGTCTGCAGTTGTATCTAACACCATTCCACTGTCTATTTCGTTTGTTGAAAATAGATAGGATTTCTGATTGGTGTACATCGTGTGGCAAATACTTCCATAGTTTATTTCAAGGACAGGTTAAAGTCTCCACTCCAAAATACGTGTTCCGTACCTCTGGGAGTTGAGGAGCAGCCGTGGCCTAGCGTTAATGCACTCAACTAAGACCAACATGGTCCTAGGTTCAAGGCCCACCCCATGCCATTGGTGACGTCAGGAAGGGCATCTGGTCCTAAATGCTCGCTCCAGAACTAAAGTTCTCTTACAGGCACCCTCCAAGCCTCAAGGAATTGGGAGAAACGGAGGTAAAATCGAGTAAAAAAACATCTGGGAGTTGAGCGTCATTGCTATACCATAGATTCCTAGGAACATTGTAACCAAGGGACAAATTTGAATATAGATACAGTGATGGAACTTAAGGGGGATATAGGGGTGAGTCATCCCCTAAGCTTTAAAATTTGCCGTGTCATAGGGCAAGAATAGTAGTACAATGTGTTTCTGCAGGGCAATTTACTGGACCCAGGACCACTGGTGAACAATTGTAAGTAAAAAAGGTTCGCAGCGCAACTTCTGACACCCCCCAAAATTTATTGAAATTACGTCCATCTTCAGATATAATGTATTTGTAGGGTATGATGTCGGATCCATCAGCTGATGTGAATAGCATTATCGATGCATGTCAAAGTCAGGAAGATGAACGTGAGGTTAGCGATGTCTCCGAAGACCCCTTGAAACTTACGGGAGAAGAATCAGATGAGAATGACATAACTGCAAATGATGAGGTGAAAGCAAACGATGACAAGGGCTTAGATGAGGATGCAGGTGGTGAGAAGCAAACATCAGGTATTACTTTTCTTCTTCTTCTATATCATATGTTCACAAAGTGTGTACAGCAGGCGTGGTACAAGTGTGATTCAGGGTGTGCAAGTCCTAAGGACCCAAACAGATAATAATTTAATGGGTCTCTCGGCATTCTTCTAGCCTTAATGTTTTACACGAAGTTGCAAGTAAATTATGATGAAAGGCAATTAAGGCCCCCAGCAACAACAAAGTCTTAAGGTGATAGTTAGCCCCCTTCCCTTATCACAAGCATGCACTTGGTTGAAAAATATGCACCTTTTTAAGAACACTATACTTTTTTGCCATTCTCTTGTGAGTGAAACCAGGGATACCGGAACAGGGAGCATCAGGAGCACTTGCTCCTCCTACCCAAGTGGAATGGGGGTGAGTGGGGAATTTTTGAACGGTTAGATTATTGCATATTTTACAGTATGTTCCTGCCATCACAGTAGGACTTTAAATCAAATGAACACTGTAAGATTACCATCACTAAATTCGAAAGTGCTATAATACTGTGATGGCAGGAACATACTTTAAAATATGCCCTGATCTACCTTTTCAAAAATTGCCCCTTGCCCCAATTGCACTATTGCTCTCTGTTCCGGCACCCCTGGTTTCACTCCGAAGAGATTGGCAAAAAAGTGAAAAAGACCACAATATTACACATTCAGCTAACAATTTTTATTGGCTGCAGCCAATTAAGGGCGTAGTCACTAAAAAGACGTGCCATGGTACCTCACAGGAGAAAACTGCTGCCGTGCCCTAATGTACCTCCGGCACGCCTGAGTGAAACTAAGCGCACTTCATATTGGCTTTGACTATCTCAAGCAAGTCTATAGTCTTTTCCTTTGAGGCACTTATGATTAGTACTTGTTCTCAGATATACTTCTGTCATATATATGCATAACACCTTCTTATAAGTAATTTTAATTCTGCTTCAGGAAAACCATATAGTTTGCCAACCATCAATGAAAAGCGTTAATCCGGTAGTGTTTTAGGGTGGTCTTTTTCACATAAGTTTCCTTTTCTCTGCATAGATGCTGTGTTGCAATCCGATTTAAAGTTTATATTACGTACCCATCAATTCTATATATTTTCAAAATGTTAGCCGTTCAATCGTACTTGTTCGTCTTTTAGTGAGTTAGGAATAGTGATAGTACACTTAAGTAGCAAGCAATTTATTGTAATAAGTTCAAAAATGGGTGTGGCCAAAGGCGTGCTCAATATATTTTCTACAGCAATACCCCCCTTCCTACAGTTATAGGACGACACCACTGCCTAGCAGTGTTGAAGGATATCATTATGTGTGATGTAATCGTATAACACTAGTACCCAGTCCTGGTTCTGTTTAGTTAGGAATAGATTGTGATCGATGTAGGCCCTATGAATTTAAAGCTTACATACTATACAAACATGATATATGATAGCCTGAACAAAATTATGTACTAGCCTTGTTCCTTTGTCCTTAGCCAGAATATGCAAGAAATACCAAAATTAGGTGGATCTACCAAAATCTACCAAACAGTATTTTTCGTATCAGTTTCACCTTCCCTGTATAGATACTGTGTTGCAATCTCATTTATATTACGTACCTGTCAAATCTTTGTGTTCTCAAAATATCAGCCTTTCAATCGTACTTGTTAGTCCTAACTTACAGGACTGCTCTTTGCTCCTTCGTAGGTGGATCATTTAGACCAAAGGGATGCAGCCTTTATGGTAGACTTCCACCCCCAATACAGAAGGCGTTCACTCCCGCTTGCAACTCATATGACTACTGCTACCATTATGTAAGTTCGTTTTTGTAGTAGTTCATTACCCTTTCCAAAGTAAGAGAGCACAATTATCAATAGACAGAAGCTCTTGCTGGACCAGTGCGATGGAGTTGTTTAAACTAGGGATAAAGTTGCCAATGCAGTCATAATGTAGTCCTTAATTTCTTAAAAATACAATACGTCTTCGTTACGGTGAAAGGATGCCAATGTTGAAAGGGGGTATCCATAAAGGACGCTCGCACCCTAGAGGAGGGAGGAGTTAGCAAAAATGTGGACAAAGTGGACAGGGAGGAGAGGAAGTGTAACTGTAAGTGGACAGGTCGTGTTATTATCATCTTTCTTTTTTAAAGAGGTAAACAAGAAATAAGTACAATATGCTCGTCTTTGCTAACGACCTTTATTTTCTATAGTTTTTACAGCTTTTTGATTGTCTGCCTACTAAGTGCCCACAGGGACAGAGGGAGGGAGTGTTAAGCAAAAAGCGGACAGGTATGGACTGAGATTCCGGAAAAAGCTGTGTAGCTGGATTGCTGCGTTTGAAGCCCTTTCATGTACCTTCTACCGAAACTAAGTCTAGTTACGGCTGGCATTTTCAAGCTTGTGATTTTCTGTTGTATGTAATACTGATGAAAGTTCTGCACTTCACATTTGCAGTGCACTTAAATGCAGTGCACATGTGGATTGCATGGCTCTAAGGAGTATCTCATAACGATACCTGCTTCTCGTTCATCCTGTTGCTTTTCTGTATCACGTACCTTACTCACCTCCAGCCCGATCTCAGCTGCAGCTGTCATTTACGTAGATGCTATGTGGCTCAGGTTGGATATATTTAATAGAGAAATTAGCATAAGGCTGAAAATTGTGGTGTAGAACACAATTTCATTAATACTCTTCGTATCTTGTATTTTTCATACTTTGTATTCTTAGTATATTGCACTTTTTACGTATCTTGTAATTAAATTGTATTTTATTGTAGTCATACATATGTTAATTAGGCTTTAATTAGCTCAGTAGCTAGTTACTCGTATAGCCTGATATAAATAAATTGATTATTATTCTCTCCTCCCCTTCGTCTTCCCACTTGAACATCGCGTTACTGAGCAAACTATGGTCAAAGCGCCATTCAAAAAGTACGTACGCTCGTAAGTGGGAGGGGGTACCCAGAAAAGCGCACGAAAACGCACAGAAGGGGGCTCTTCAAAAAACGTACCTACGCTCATGTAATTTTCAAATAGTAATTACTTCCGACGCATCCTAAGTAACTGCAACTTTCTTGTATACATAAGCGCAAGATAGCATTCTCATTGATTTTTATATAGACATGTCGTAATTTTTAGAGTTCTCGGGTATGTAATCAAATCTGCAAACTTTGAAATTACTCAGATAAACAACACTAGCAAATGTTTAGGCGGGGGTATGATGACTTGAAATTACGTACACTCAGGGGGAGGGGGTACCTTGAAAACGTACAAAAGCGTAAAAGGAGGGAGAAGGGGTCCAAAAATCAATGAAATTGAGCGTACGTGCTTTTTATCATCATCATCATCATCATCATCATCAATCATCATCATCATCATCATCATCATCATCATCATCATCATCATCATCATCATCATCATCATCATCATCATCATCATCATCATCATCATCATCATCATCATTCCAATTTTAGAGACGGTGGCCCATTCAGCTAGGCTGGTTTGCAAGGGGCCGTCTATTTACAAATTAAAAGCTTGCTGACGAAGGCTTTGAAGTATACTGGTAAAATTCAGTGCAATCCAGCATTTGGTTATTATCATATTTTATGGGTTGACTTTTTTCAAATAAAGTGGTCGAGAAAATACTTTTAGATGCTCTGAGTGGCCAAGGAATAAAGCATCCCTGCCAAGAGGAGTTTCCAATACAACTTGCAATTGTCTCATAGTGCAGTTAAATTTCATGTTTCAATTAGACCTCTGCTAAATGCAGAGGTATATTTAAAATTTAAATATTTAACAATAGGACTCAAAACAGAATTTTCAAATTTTTACAGTCATCGAAGCAAAACGCTGAAACAAAATGAACTTGAAAATCACGAGCAACTTAGAAATATTACAGACATATTTCAAAAACTTTAACTTCATAAGGGTCTGTTCCCCCTGAAGCTCAAATAAATTAAACAAGGGAGCTTTCCCCCTGAGCCATTAGGACCACAGATCTGCTTCTATCTAATTGTTCATCAGGAAATCACTCTCAAAATTTTGTCTAGATCCGCCCCTGTTTCAGTATTATTTTAAAACTCTTTACGGAGGAGAGCTCATTGCCGGCGGGTAGCCAGTGAGTGAAAGGTATATGGAAACATGCTTCAGTAGCAATGTCACCGGTAGGTCGCCGACATTAGAGTTACATGGAAACCAGGCTTAACTAATGTTTTATTGCCAGTTCTTTCCTCTGTACTTGTTGTCTCCTTCACAGCTACTGTAATCAACGCCATATTGTCTTGTTTTTCATTACAGAAACGACAATCGAGGTTGGACTGCGACATGAAGTTCGTCTTGGAATTGGTAAACATTTGCAGGCGTAGAGCAAAGAGTATTGTTGGTAAGCTGGATTTCGGCTATTGCTACAACCAGGCAATGGAATTCTACGACGTTGTACATCATTTTCGCCTAAAGTACTATGGATAGCACAGGCTGTCAACTCTCGATACCAATCGGTGTCTGGACATTACATACGCTAAAAACAAGCTTGTGCAAGTTTAATTTCGTTTTGTTTTATACTCATCACATCCATTCATCTCAACCAACCACTCGCCTATCCAACCATTTAGTCATCCATCCGCACTCTGCGCGTTGTACTGATCGCAACCGAGCGTATTCCCAATCATCTGCACATCCATAATTCACATTTGTTATCAGCTTTGCTTTATTTATATATAAATGCTGTTATAGATCATTGAGCAAATCCTTCACTGGTTGAATGCCTCTTCGTCTGCACTGCTGGTAAATAATTTACAATTCTTTTTATAAGCAATTAGGATCAGCACCTATTATTAAAAGTTTCGTAATTTGACGTAAAAATTTGTGGCCTTCGAGTACTAAAAGTACTAAAATGTTGAAAAACTTACTTTTTCCAAAGCTGTGCATGTCATCGAAAATGGCATTGTCAATTTCCACAACTTTCCAAAATCCATTCGATCCCTGATTAAGGCTCATCGTCACGAAAAATGTCCAAGAAAACCAAGATCACAAGTTACAATCTTTTCACAACAAAAATCATACAAAGTAAGAAACTTTGGGAGCTCTTGTCACGGAGATTGCTCGACATTTTCTCGTAGTTAAATTTTCTCAACAGCAACAACACTCCTGGGACGCCGGAGGGAGCTGGGGACTAGTGGCAAGCACCTATCACGGCGTGGAAATGGTGGCCAGGGGTTGAGCCCTTGAAGATTGCCATAACCACGACCAAAATACCTTCTATCTTAGAGTGTGACTATCTATTATATAACATCATTCACTAGCAAAAATATGGAAGTGCAGCCCTCAGCCCCGGAGTGCCAGCCCTACATCCTCAAAGACTTTAGTAAATAAAGGTCTTGTACTTTTCACGCATCCTCTTATTACCATTTGCCTTTTCACCCATATATTGACGAAGGCCATCTCTTCCCTTCAAATGCTCATAGATGAGTCATAAATGGAAAACTTCTGGAAGATTTTGAAAACCACCATTTTGCCTGAACCACAAATTTCTTAACCTTTACTGAAATAAACTGGCTGAAATGGGTTACCCTTCCTATGTCGATGTTGTATACTCGAATTTGAATTACATCTTGAAAAATTTGAATGCAATCTATATTTTTAGCCAATAAAGAAAGTTAAAGCTTGGAAATAGAGCCTTGTGATTTTCGATAGATTTTGGCTATTTGAACCTCATTTTCTTATGAAAAAACGTGCATTTCCTCGACAGCAGTAACTCGTGGGTGTGCCTGATTGATAGTTTCCATAGCTTCACATGTCCAATTCCCGTTCATTTCTATGAGCACAGAGCTTGACAAGGAGTAAAATTAAGGAATATTTCTTTCTACTCATTAACTGATATTTTTCAGCCATAGAAAATAAATGGTTTTGGTTTAGGTTAGGGGAGAGAAAAGAGCCCTAGAGTAACATTTCGAGATCTCTTCGTTTTTACACTGGCGATTACCCACCCTCGCAAAAGTCTGATTTAACCCCCAACACTTATGACTCAACACTCAATTTTAGATCATAAGAAGGGTAACGAACTTGTTGCCAAACCGATAGCTTGATATCCTTCATGCTTCTTGGTGGGGGGTGGGGGGGGTGGGGCTACGAAGCACTCTTTTAGGCTGATTTGCGAGAAAGATGTATGTGACAAAGTTTTGATTAATAGGTCTCAACAATACGAGTGGAGGTATTGGGAATAATAAATTAAATCTTTACACAGGATGCACATTTCAATGTTCGTACATTGCTATTAATATTTACCCTGTCAAAATAAATTATTACAAGCTTATCAATGGGGGGGGGGTCTAGTATTAGTGAATCAAAATGCCTTTCACCTGCCCATCAATGTCATGATCTACGTAGGAACGAGAGAAGAAGACAAGATAAACTCATTCTGTAAATTCTATTTCTCTTTTCACTACTCTAATATGAAATCTCGTGACATCGCTCATAAATTCACTGACAGCAATAATGACAGCTTTTAAAATTTAACTATTTGAAGTTACAATATTGCCGCCATTAACATGACATCTAAACCCATAGCTCGTGGAATCTATGAATAACAAGCCTCCTCTTTTCTAAATAACAGCAAATATAATCTGAATAAGATCAAATCTAATAGATAAGAATAAAACTCTCGAGAAATGAATCTGATATTCGCCAAAGACCGAAACTTTATGCAGCATCTTAAAACATATTCTGCAGTATTTCAAACGCTTCTGGAAGGCACAACTAACTTTCAAGACGAATGCCAGAAGCATTACCCAAGAGTGCTATTATCAAAATTATGGCAACAAAGGCTGGAAAATTCAATTCAATAAACCGGTGCAGCTCAATTATCAAGTCCAATATTCCTTAGAGATCAGTTACGGCTCCAAGGTCCCCATGCGGCGGAGCCTTGCTTACCATTAGCCTTGGCGTCTGAGCCTAGGCCAAGAGACGGGAAATCATGTGTGTCTGAGGAGTCTGGAACTTGCTGAGGGCCATTCCGTCCTGACTGCTGTTCCCAGGGTGCACCACGGACGACAAAACCCTTGGTGTTCATCTGTCCACCAGCCTCGTTCTTCGCATTTGATTTCTGGGCAAAGTAGTCAGAAATTGTGTTGCGATCGTTGTAACGCTCTCGCACGTCGTCAAGCTAAAATCATTATTAAAGCGTTAATAAAATCATTATTAAAGCGTTAATAAAATCATTATTAAAGCGTTCCTTCTACATTTATGCAAATGTGCAGAGAAGGGGAATGCTTTTGTCGAGAATATCTCTCCATTCCTAGTACAAAAGTCTAAGAACTGAATGAAAACGAGACTGCGGGTGGGGCACATCAGAATGGGTAAAAAGGCACACCAAAAGGGGTTCTATATACAGCGTTGGAGAACTAGAAAATACACCGTTGGCGACCAATGACAAAATATGTCTAGAATCTGTAACATTTAATTCCATCTCTATGAAAGAACTCAGTACTAAGGCTACACAAAGAACTAAACGGCCAGGGGCTTCTTCAGGATTTTGCCGTGTACTCTAGAGTACTGAATAATCGGAGGGGTTGGTAACAGTCGGTGGTGGGGGTGGACAAATGTTTGAAATATTAATAATCGGGGGGTTGGAACAAAAAGGGGGAATGGAAAGATGGGTGGGATTGAAAATAGGAAAAACACAGTTCGTTCAAGTATCATATGCAATTGGCTTCCCAATGCTAATTCTAATGCACTTCTGTACGCTGTATCTATATGGTTGCGTGCTGCAGTGAGCTGATTCTTTGAGAACTGATTTCAGATATTCCAAACTTAATCACTGGGGGTTGCAATAACAACGGAGGGCTGGAAACAATGAAAAACTAGTAATAATTGGGAGTAGACGATTATTCGATACTCTAGAGCAGGGCTTCCCAACCTTTTTTCGCCGTGGACCCCTATTTTCTTTTTCAAAGTGGCATGGACCCCCAGGGCGCTGACCTAGCCAGGA
>OLMO02000009.1:21355775-21377921 GCA_900291935.2 Cassiopea xamachana | reverse complement strand
AAATCCTTTTCACTGATAATTCAGAAGCCAAAAACACGTGGCACGGATAAGGCGACCTTTTTATAAGATGCACTCATATGTGCACTGATGGCATTTTTATGTGGACCCCCTGAAATCGCGCTGTGGACCCCTGGGGGTCCACCTGGACCCCGTTGGGAAGCCCTGCTCTAGAGTAATAAAACGAGTAGCTTGATTGTGTTAAATTAGAACTTACGTATTCTTCTTCGAGCATGAGCAGGTGTTCTTCACAGNGTCTTCAACGGCATCTTCAGGCCCAGTGATAGTAACAATATCATCATTTGGATCACGTGGGAATCGAATGTCCACTTTGAACTCATCCATAATCTTGCGAACAGACTTCCCTTTCTGGCCAATGATACGATTATGGACACGGTGATCGATCGGTACTTCAATTGAAACCAACTGATCCTGCACACAACAAAGGTATGTTGCATAAAGAAGAGATAGACCAACAACCCTTCCTTCAGAACTGTTACATAGGAAGGCAACTGATTATTTAATGCAAAGAAGGCGCGCCGTTCTACACTAAACTAAGAGGGATAAGTCCATCGATAATTGAGTATCTTCAAAATCCAATGAGCAACCTAAGCATATGTTGAAACACAAGTGCTCTAAACTATTTCATCATATCTTCGGTGCCGCTCTAATGGACAGCTAAAGCTAGCAAAATGATCATCATTAAGTCTAGAAATCTATCTATTTCCATATCGTATACTTAAAATTACGGCTAACTACAAGTGAAAAGCATCGAGGTTGTAAACCGAGATCTATTATATGTCTGCCAAAATGTACAGCAAACCGAAAAAGCTCAAGAGATTTTTTTCGAGGGTCAAAATCAAGTGCGTTCATCAAGGCAAAGCAAGCAAACGAACACAAAGTGCCCGTATAAAATCAAATAGGCAAACATACGTAATGTCGATCGACTGCATTAAGTTCAGAGAGTACAATAACAATGTAAGCGGCCATTTTTCCAGCATACAATCAATAACTACAACGCACCAAATACAAACTTGAACTTCTCTAACCAAATTATTATGGGATCAAAACTTCAAAAACTTTTGGAGTCATAGTGAATGTATTAAAATTGCATTCATGACCTATTGATTCTGGTAGACATGTGCCTCGATGTAGGAGTGGATAAATTACCGAGAAACTCTTTCCAATCTGATTTTCGTCACAGAAAAACCAGAGCAAGAACAAGGAGTGCGCACAACTTTGCGTAATCCAATTCAAAAACAACTTACCAACTNTGGGTGACCATGTCCAGTATGGCAGCTTTTGCATTCAAGCAATTTTCTTCATATCCAGTAAGGATAACGACAGGATTCTCAGATTTTCCTTCAGAATCTTGAGACGGTACCTGAATTTGTACGTCATAATCTGTGCGCAGTTTCCTCACCACTAATCCTTTGCGGCCAATAATTTTTGAATGGTACTTAACTGGCACCTCAATTGTGAGTTGGAAGCTGCGCAGTTTCTGAAATTAAGAAGGATACACTACTTAACAAAACCAGCCAAAATAAAGAATACAAAAGAATACAACTAATTTATGATAAAAAGAATGCAGAAGAAGGCCTTGCTGCGAACTCTTAACATCTGCAAGGGGCTCAGTGTATTTTAGTGAAATTAAAAGCAGGGCATCACAGGTACTCTTTCCTTTCATGTAAGGAACCAGATTATCATGTGGAAGTACTGTAGAGTAGTGAAATAAAGTATAGAATACACGCACACGCACGTACACCACACCACCAACACAAATAGACATACATACATGCATATATATATATATATATATATATATATATATATCTAAATTCAAGAAAGGTTTCCCATCTCGAAGCGCTGTGCTTTAGCTTGATCGCATATATAACTCCCGAGGGAAAGTAACAAAACGTACCTTATCTTCAATATCAGCCTCAATATCTTCAACTTTCCTACGTAAGCCCTGCAAAGCTTCTGTGACACGTTGTTGTGGTCCAGTGACAACAACATCCTCAGATTCATCTTTGCTTGGTGGAATTGCAATATTCACAGCAAATTCATTCATCAACGCACGAACCTCACCTCCATTCTTTCCAATAATGTAGCGATGGTATTCAAATGGAATTTGAATGGTTTCTGATACTGGTACAAATTCCTAAAAACGGCAAAAAAGTAACTTCAAAAATTGAAGCGCAATATTTCGAGTTACTACTCCATGAGCAACAGCACGTAAAAAACTATGTAGCACCAAGAAATCGGACTGTACATCAGAAACTAAGATTTCAACTTTTTTTGTAAGAAAAAGTCATCAAACGCTTAGAAAAAGTTATGATAAATAAAGCTTGACATTTCTGTCATCTACACTATTCACTAACAAAGAAAATTTAAACTATGATGTCAAAATTCATCTCTTAATATCTTTCACGTCATAAATGAGACAATAAATGAGAGAAATCTATAGAGAATAGCAATATCATGTGCAATGGTATATGTGTTATCATTCTTGTTTCTATGACTTCTCAATGATCTATTTCCCAAAATGCAGTTTGCTTTGATGTTAAGAAGGTATCACTACCTCAGTAGTAAATGATAAAGCATCCCGAAATACTTGCAGAGAAAATAAAGACAGTTTGCAAATGCCATCTATATAATTTAAGTGGACAATCAAACGCCAATGGAGTAATACAGGAGTGTTTGGCATAATTTCGTTGGGTTTATCTATGCATCATAGCTACAGGAGACTGCCAAGTTTTGAGAGAAAACAGAGNGAGTTCAAGATTTAACATCACCTGACTTAAATAAAAGGAGTAGCACATTTCAAACAAGCAATAACAATGAAGAATATGATCATTTGTCACAATTACCAGTAACTCTCTTTTGGCCTGCTCTGCATCTTCCTGTTTGCCTTTGATCAATATGATGTCAGAGCTGGGGCGTGGACTGACATCACCATTTTCTGCAGGTTCCTCCACATTTCCATTTGGAACTGCTCTGTCAGGGAACTTAATCTGAACATTATTTCTTGATGNGTAACTTCTTGCACATTTCTCCCCCTTGGTCCCATCACTGAGCGGTGGTGCTTCTGTGCTATTTCACACTCGATTGTGACCATTGACTCCAAATCATCTGCAATTTCCTTTATGCGCTTTTTGGCTCCTTCTACACAATCTGCAGCACCTTTCAATGTGACAACAGGTGAATTTGGCTCTCTTGGCATACTGATAGAGACCCCACCAAACTCTTCTGCGATGTCTCGCAATACTGAGGCTCTTTTGGATGTGAAGTAGCCATGATGCTTGGGATCTACATTTACAGTGCCCTCAATGATATTGTCCTGCAAGGCAAGGCAAAATAGGGTAAAACAACCTGGCTGCCCTTACAGTAACTGTCAATGCCAACTTTGTTGGGGAAACGAATCCTTCAAGTTCACAAACTAATGGTCATTCCCCAAAGGGAAGTTAAGAGCATACGTAGAAGGCATATTTTCAGCTTGCTTGATTGTGGGCAGTGCTATAGGACAGTGCATGGCTCGCGCATAGCAATAGATTCCTCGGTAAACGACTGGCTTTGAACGTCAATGATCTAACAATAGGTTTTAACAATAGAGGCAATCCTCGGTATCCTCGACAAAACTAGCTGAAAAATTTAAGGGTTTGGGAAGAAATCTCCAATTCTCAACATGTACCGATAACAGCTAGCAAGCCAATAAACACGCTATGTTGGAAATTGACAAAATATAATCTATGCATACCATATATAAAGCTAAAGCAATTACTTACAACTCTCTGGAAAACTACATCCAATATGCCTGATATATATTATGAATAAAATTGTATATTGTAAATCTTCAAATTGCCCCCCCTGGAAAGAGCCCCCCTTTGCATAAACATCTATCCAAGAGCTAATTATTGTTAGCAACCTCCCTCGATTGAAAAGGCCACCGCCCATCCATGTGGGTGACTTTACCTGTTAGAAGCTCTACTAGTACTATATAGCGTAACAAAAGAAAAAGGCGTTATTAACTGACAAAACAAAATCATTATATTGCTCATAATTGTAGCATCAAAGAAATAGTCTATTGGTAGAAAGATTTCAACTGGAATATGACCTACGACAATATTGTAAAAATCCAAAAAATAAAAAAGCTTCCAGGGGGTAATTTCAGGATTTACTGTATACCAGTTAATCATTAGAATCCAATTGTAAATTCTTTTACTGATATGGAAAAACCGCGATTGTAGAAAGGAGAATTTAGTTTATTAGGCTAAAATTATATATTTTCTCACTGCTTAATGAATGAGTAATCTAACAGAAATAGTGCTTAGTCTGTAATTGACCACGTGGCACTATCAGTACTTAGGCAAAAATGGCAGCAACACTTAGTAAATCATTGGAGTCTATTTGAGCCGATTCATCTGCTAAAAATACAACACGCAAAGGAAGAATACAATTGACAAAAGACAAATGCTACAAATGACAAGCTGCATACCAAATCTTTGATCTTCTTCAAAAGTTCTTCTTTAGCAGCCTCGACAGCTTCCTGCTTGCCAATAATTGTAATCAAATCTTTTTCTGTATCTTTGGTTGTAGGAAACAAAATCCTTGCTCCAGTATCTTGACGAAGCTGAAAGAACAATAACACAAAACAATGATTGTGACTGAGGTTTAACCAAATATGCTCCATTCAGTAATAGACATTCCCCACTTGACGGTTTTGCAACAAATGCATATTAGCGAATTCTTATTGGGACCTCCAATTACTAATTTTGAACCAAGATGGAATTGTCCGCAGGGCTGCTGATAAATTTCAGAGGCCCTGGGGCAAAAGTGAAACAAGAGCCCACCCACAATCGAGGCCACCCACAAGCGAGGAAAGCGGAAAAATTGAGGTTCTGGGTACAAACTTTGTAACTTGCTGCTGGTTTTACTCAGTAAGATAACCTAGACGTTGAACTCCAGAGGCTTATGAGGCCCCCATACCTTTAGGCCCTAGGGAAAATTGCCTCCCTGCCCTCCCCTCTCAGTGGCCCTGATTGTCCCACACAGACTCAAAAATTGTGTCGTTAGATGTGCACTGAGCATGAGTAATTGCCATCAAAGACAACACTACATTGTAAGCAATGTACAAGTGGGGCTTAGACCTTGCCTATATTGTAGAAGGTAAAATAGTGGCAATCACCTAGTGTTGAAACCTATAGGTAACCTATAGTGAACTAGTATACCCCAATTACATGAAAAACTTATCTGGTTAAAGTCATGATATGAAATTGTTATAGTGAAGGAATTTATGGCAATGATGCATGTAATAATGGTAAAAATGAAAGTTTACAGTGATGATAAAGGCAATGACGTTTGTACTGTATCTATAGAAAAATGGCAAATACCTTGCTAATATTGGCCCCACCACGTCCGATAAGGTATCTGTGATATTCTGGCTTTGCATGCACTTCTGCAGTAAAACTGCTTAGCTGTTTCTCGGCTAATTGCTTCTCACTGTCGCTGGCCATCTCCAGGAGCTGCTTCTTTGCCTTCTCCACATCTTCCTTGACACCTCTTATGACTACAACATCACTGTTTGTCCCTTCTGCTGGGAAATGAATGTGCACGTCTCCACATTCATCCATGACAGACTTAATTAGGCGGCCTTTTGAACCAATCAGAGATGTATGAATCTTTTGAGGTATTTTCAATTCGACTGTAACTATACTTGCCTGCACAAAAAAGACAAGATATATTAGACAATTGATACCTCTGATGGCATGTAAGGAATCAAAAGAAAACACTTTGTCTACTTTCTAGACTAAATGCTGAAAATTTGCAACTTTGATTACTTCTAATAGCAATGCCAATACATGGTCCGGAGTAATGATGAGTGAGATTGATAATGAAGATGATCAACAATTAAAAAAGAGAAGAAAATGGCAATTCTTCCAAATTAGTGATCAATTGAGGCTCATAAAAATATACCCATTTAAAAAATAACCCACCAGTTCACTTTGAAGGGCAAGTATCATTTTTTTAGCCTTCTCAACTTGAGCTTTGTAGCCTGTAATAGTTATGACATCACTGGGGCTACTTTCAGTTGGAATCTTGATAGTTGTGTTTGTCTCATCCTTGATCTTTTTCACAGTTTGGCCTCCTTTCCCAATAATGTTGCGGTGGAATTTTTTTATTACTGGCAATTCAACTTGGTAATTTGCTGCTGCCAGCTCTGCAGCATATTTCTTCAGATGGGCGAAACACTTGTCAACTTCTTCTTTTGGCCCTCTTATTGTCACAATATTGCTTTTCTTATTTGAATCTGGGAACAAGATCTGCACATCACTGAAGAGCTCTCTGATTTCACTAATATTCTCACCCCCAGCACCAATTATGTTACGGTGAAATTTGTGATCAATCATGATGTCTCGTGTCTTCTCATTTTCCTGGAATGGAAACGTACATAAATTAGACCCTAAACAATGCTTCCTGGCCCAGTGGCCACCCGTTCTTCCTGCTGCCTCAACATCATGACACATCAAGTGCATTTCAAAAAAACACAAAGGTGGCTGGTATACACATCTCATTAACGAAGGGAGCGCGAATTTGCACAAAAATTGTTGGCCATATTACCTACAAACTACTGATCCCATGTGCAACTGAAAACGAAACACTGAATACTTTTATACACTCATAGATAATCTGGATAGCTCATTTCATAGTAACATAAATTTGGAACACACTGGATGAAATGCATAAAAGAAACTGAAGAAGACATCTAATCAGACAATACTGAACAACTATGTACATTACCACAGTCTTCTAAATGCTACAGAGGGCTTTTGATCGTTTTACCTAATTATGCAAACAGTAAACTTCAAGTATAAAATACTCTTATTTTCATTCCTTATTCAGCCAAGAACTGTCAAGTACTCTTGGGTCCTGAATAAGTGGGGTAACTAATAAGCAGGTGGAAAATTTCTTATGGTGAAATAAGAGGGGGGAGTTGGAAGCGTGGGCTAACTGCACACCAATTAGCATTAATACAAATAATCCTGATATCACTGCAGCAACTACTTTTCAGAATCTTGCTACACATCACTCATTAATTATTTGGGTAACTTGACTACAGTACCAACTCTTTTTACAGATTTCTCCCAAAAAACTTGAGAATTTAATAAGCAGGGGCCCTAATAAGAGCAGAAGATCGTGAATGCTTATTTGGGAACTAAAAGTCTTCTACTTCTATCAAGTATTTCCTATTTTCTAATTTGTGCTGTCCCCAACACCAAAGCTAAGTATAAGTAATAGCAAACTATATACAAGAATTTTTGACTTAGCTTTGCACTTATGAAGAAAACTCCAACATCAAATTGGAAACTCATTTTCCTAAAATAATGACAAAAGGAAGATAAAACTAACCATTTTTGCAACCATTTGCACAATCTCAGCTTTGGCAGCTGCCACTCCAGATGGGCTGCCTTCTATACGAATCGTGTCAGACACAATATCATCAGCTGGGAAATTAATTGCTGTTCCAGTGTCGCTTTTAATGCGTATAACATTAGCACCATTCTTTCCAATGATGTGTCTGTGCCACTTCTGTGGAACTTCAAACTCAGCAAAATCCATTGTGTTTTTCTAATCAACAAATAAAAAAATAAGTAAGGTAAATGATAAACTACAGTATGCTTTTGCACCATAAAATTAGGAATAGATATTCAAGAGATTTAAACTGGGAGGGAGGGAGCACATTACTGACATTAGCAAAAAAATATTACCAGTTCATCAATAGAGGCCTGGAATGCATTTCTACATGCTTCAACTTCATTGGGTGGGCCTTCAAGCTTGATCAGGTTCTCCTCTTTGCTGAACTCAACATACAACTACAAAAGAGGGAAGTGACAACTGAAAAGGAAAATTCATAAAGTCACTAGAATAACATTAATTGAAAACCACAAGCAAATATTATATTTTAATTGGAATCTCTCAAAGTAACTAGGGAGCACTAGAAATGTGTGTGAAGCCAAGAGCCTTCAAACTTTTCAGCCCCAAGGGTATATTGACTATTAAACAACAGGTAGGGGGCCAACTGCACACTTAAGGTTCAAAAAGAACAAAAATAATTTTTTCTGTAGATGAAAGGTCTCTGCAGGACAGGTGAAAGCCTCAAGGGCTGCATCTGATCTGTGTGCTGTAGTTTGGAGACCCATAGACTATGATATTGGAGAAAAATATCATACATGGTACAATATTGCTATCATATCATAAAAGTACTATGTTGCATTAATGCTCTAGACATTGATCAGACTTCATATCATCACACATATCAAGGGATTCTATCTAGGCACTTTTTTCAGCAAATGCAAAAAATTCCTTTACAAGAATGCCATGTGAAACTTTGAAAAAATCTAAATGCAAAAGTAGAAATTATTAAACAACTAAAACCAAACCTTAGATGAACCCTCAGTGATCTTCTTTATGTTCTGTCCTCCACGGCCAATGATGAATCTGTGGAGCCATTTTGGTGCCTCCACTTCAACTGTTACAACACTGCTTGCCTTCTCATAAACCTGGGTCAATGCAAGACCCAATTTGTCTGGCTCTCCTCTTAATGTTATGGTAGACTGATCTGACTTGTCAGGTGGAACTTCAACAGACACGCCTAGTAAAAGGGCATACCCATAGCATAACATTATGAGCCTTGCAGAATGCATCAACATAGAAAAAAATCACTGGGGCAGACATTCAGGCTGGAATGTGGCCAGGGCTATAAAAGAGGGGGGCATAAATGAAAATCTTTTGGCCATTCCCATTACTTCTCTGAAGAATTGCTACTACCCCACCACCTATTTTCTCATTGATTTTAAAAATCCCAAGCATCATTTTGGCAAAAGGTGGGGGCATTTGCCCCCATATCCCCTCTGATTATGTCAAAGTCTTCAGAGGCAAAGTGCTTAAAGGTTCGTAACAGGAATGAAATGTGCCTAAATAATTCTCTGCAAATTATTCTATACATATACTGATTGAAAAAATATTACAGGAAATAAAGTATAACTGTAATTGCTATTCTGCTGATGACTATTTCAAGCATACCAACAGCACTAATTACAGCTCTACACAGTTGTTTGGTTTTCCTCTGCTTAAAATCAGGTAAAATGATTAAATGCATTTCTCTGTGGTAAGGCAGAGGATACTCATACAAATCTTCAAGAATTAAAAGGTTTCAGTGTGAGTCAAAGCACACAAATCCTTAAAAATTACTTACACAAATCACTAAAAATTACTAATGGAAATGCTTGAATGTTAGAAAAGTGTAGGTCCATATTGCTCATTGGAGCATTTGCATGATAAATATAATAAGAGAACTTTATCACAAGAGTATTGTATGGAAAAATGGATTATCAAAATATCTACTGCAGGTTATTGCAGGTTATTACATAAGGCCTTGTCATGAGGAAAATACTGTGTGTGTTGTAACTAGCACTCATGAACAATTCTGCACATGTGATTACACTGCTAAGAAAATCTCTACATAGACATGCTCAGATCAAATCAAGAAACAAAGAAAGCTTAAGGTGCAGAAAAGACAGCATTTATCAAACAAATTTGTTCAAATAAGAAAGGTACCATAGTAAAAATGCAAAACAAATTCTTCACCATCAGACTATATGGTGTTCCTGAAAGTCTGAAACAAGTGATGATTGTAATCAACATACTAGGGTTTAAAGGATGAAAACAAGATAAAGACTGAAACAATGAAATCAGAATTACATGCGCAATGTGATCTGCACATATGTGGGTGCATGCTTGCACAATCACACACGCTAAATGACAAGGCCTGTTACATAGAGTTTACTTGCGTCAATAACTTTGGGATCCAACCTGATCATGTCACGAGGAAGCTTTAATGTAAAGATATGAAAATCAAACTCTACCACAAAGGGAACCGCTATGAAACACACTATTATGATTACTGCAGAGCTACTGAGAAGAAAACAGACAAATACCAACCAGTTGCTGCAAATATCTCTTGAATTCCCTGACCCTTAGGTCTAATGATATATTTGTGCTGCTGCTTTGGAACCTCAACAGAAACAGTTGTACACTTCCTTTCCTTTTCATGGTATATGTCCATAATCATTTTCACAGCCCTCTTCACACCATCCTTGTCACCTGCTACTGTCAGCTCATCAGTATACACAGATGGCGGTGGGATGTTGATTCTTGCTCCAGTCACTGCCTTGATGTGGTCCAATGTAGCATTGCTTGGTCCAATGATAAATGGGTGATAGATCTTTGGGACTGGTAGACGTTCAAAGGCAAGCTTAGCCTAGGCAGAGCAGACAACAGTGATAGAAACAATCTGAGTGTAATATGGCTATAAAATTGAAGCACTTTTAGTAAATCTCACATTTAGCAAAGATCAGCATAAAATGCTAATAAAATACATGAATACGCAATTTGGAAACAAAATCACATTACTAATTTTCCTTTAGACAGTATAATACTAAGCAAATTTTGTCAGTGGCCAAATATTACTGATAATTTGATATACTAAATAACAATGCCTTGGCTATGCTTATAGCTAATTGGGTTAGCAATGTTTCTGGAAAAGCAGTCTTTACAGTTCATTATTGCATTTAAATGAGTCATGGTTAATTCATCTCTAGATCTTGCTAATAAGTTTCAATTAATGCCTCCTTTTGGCAAATGAATTATGTACCAAAGTATCTGCACATTACAGCCCTGCTGCACACTAGATATTGATATGTGCTTTGTAACAACAATGAACATCTTTTGCATATCTTGTCATGTAAAATGATAAGAGATTCAGGAGAAGCCTTGCTAATGAATTCTGATAAGGACAGTATGTTTATAAGACAGGGTGTCGACTGAGTTAAAGTTGAAGTTCCAGCCAAAGTTTCAGAAAAAAGTGACTTTTCTCTGGCAGTAAAAGCACATTGTTTTCCAGTCATACAATGAATTTTGATATGAAACTCCAGCCATTGAAAATGCAGTTCAACTATTATCACAAAGTATTGGGCAACTTTGAAATTTCCAATAAATTGGAATTCCCTATATAAATTCACAGAGGGCAAGGATCTACCAACCACCCCTGGGAAGACATTGGGAAAGCTTCCAATCCTGGGTCAACTTGGTGGAAAAGGGCCTGTCCCACATGATAATGAACAATCATTTCTTCTTCAATCCTATTTATCAACAAGACCATTTTCCATCTAATAATGTTGTTAATTGTTATAAGGCCTAGAAATAAAATTCCAGCTTTTCCAGCCAAAGCAGGAGAAAAACCTATGGTTTCCCAGTTTTTCCAGCCAAATTCTGAAAAAGGCTCATTTTCCAGTTTTTCCAGCATTCCAGCTAGAGTGGAAATCCTGTAAGAAACTCATTTATAAAAAACAAGAACTAGGCTGGTCCAAAAATCAAGAAACTCTAGTACTATGCTCAAGAAAAATTAAGAAAGTGTACAATGTCAGTTTGCCTAAAACAGAGTACATTCACTTGCTTCCACTCATTAATTTCAATGATTTGTGGTTGGAAAAGGCTGTAACTTGTTATTTTGATCTGCTTGGACATTTCTTGTGATATTGAGCAGTTACATCCACGCAGAAGTGTTGGACTTTCAAACAATAAGGTGAATTTTGGTCTTGAAAATGAGAAACTAATTAAAATACTTCTAGTACTAGGTACCAATCCAAGTTTTAAATAAAAAACTGTGTAAAAGAAATTTCTGGTGATTCTTAGCTATGCAACAACCTGTGGTTGTGGAAGTGTTCATGGTTTACCAGCAAGAATGGAAGCTTTTAATCATTCCAGATATAAGCCAATTATATTTCAAGGAAGCATGTTCCACAAAACCCACACAAAGTCAACTGTGCTTAGGAGAAAGATAAGATACTTCAATTAATGTAAAGTTGGGAGTGGTATCAGCAATTTTGTTGGCAAAATGCAAGTCCTACTTAAACCCCTCCCAGGACATCACTCAAGCAAAGGCTTGGTGCTGTAGGCCTTGTTCACCCTTCTCTTCAAAACAATACATTACATTCACATTCTTTTCCATCTACTTGTGAAAGTCACTTACTGGAGCATATCCAGTAAAACTTAGGCTAACATCTTTCTCCTCCTAACAAGAACTTATCTTCAAACACAAATATACCAACATGTGCACCAAGTTGAAAACACCATGAAGCAAAATGACTGGACACTGTCAAAACTGTCTGTTTCATAGGATATTCAGAACAAAAGCAAAGGAAATTGACTTTATTAATAAGATGTTTTAATCCAAAAAGATGCTTTTCCTCAATAACTCTTGTTAACTTATACAACAAGATGTGCAAAATAAGCTTATTATCAGATCAGATTGATCTCTACTGTGAAACAGGGTTGTTATCCATTTCTAAATAGCTTCACATTGATTGTATGACCTTATAACCTATTACTAAACTATTGAGGAAGCAGTTGCTCTAATGTCTCATTGATACTCAATGGTAGCTGGATGCAAATAAAAGGTTTTCACAGTAAAGCAAAAGTCAATGACAAAGTTGTGGCCAATAAAGCAACTACGCTGGTGAACTACAAAGCTCAAGAAAAATCACTGAAAATAACAGGTTGTCTTGGGTATAAGTAGAACTGGATTCTTTACAGACAATCATAGCTTGAAAAACTTATGAAATGAAATCCAAATCACAGTCTGGTTATTACATGATTTCATAGAGAATACCATAGTCATGACCTGGGGACATACGAGATCCCATATCTTATATCCACTTACATGCAATGGTACATGTGACATTCAAAATTTGTTGTTGGAAATGCAACACTAGTGACTTAAACTATTTACTTTAATGACTCTGTTATTTTCTCCTATATGAGACATTGGACCTACTTCAGCTGCAGGGAATTATAATTTTCATCATTAGGGGTGGAATTAAGTAAAAGATATGGTGTTGGGTACTTCTGTAAGTGGGGTTTGCGGGCAATCTGAGCCCCCAGCTGGGTCCAGGGGTGGAGTCTTGGAATATTTTTTAAAAAACAGGATTTTGTAAATAAGTGTATTTTTTCAAGTATTTGTGTCAGACATTTCTTATGTCTAATGGCTATTTCCAACCCTGCATCATGCCTGTATTTCGGAAGTGCAAAGCACTCATGAAGAAATGAGTACACATGCAAATTGATACTCTTGCTGCTGAATCAAAACTGTAAAGTTTCTCAAATAATGGTGCGTTTTACCAATCAAAAATGCATCTCTTGTCATTAATGCCAATGAATTCATAGATAACACATTAGTATGGCATAGGCTTATGTTTAGAGCAGCTATAATCATGTATTATCTTTGCTCATCCAGTGTTTGCATTTAATGAACATATTATGAAACTTTCAAACAGTTGCTTCAATAAATGATATAGCGGTGTGTTCCTTTGTCTCAGTCTTTGGCTTCCATAACTATTTGAGACAATTGTCATTTCAGGAATTATTCTTTGAAGTACAAACAAGACTTAAAACTTTCATTTTCTTCCTATACTCCACATTACAGTTCTGCCTTCTTCCTAGTGAAACGCATTATAGCAACCTGCACACAAACAAAAGATAAAATATGGTTTGTTTGGAGTGTTCTATATTTTGATTAAAAAAACATTTACCTGTTCATCAGATATCACTTGTATCTCATGTCTCGCACTCGCTATACCTTCCTTTGTACCAGCAATTGTAATGACATCAGAATCCTTAGAAATGTTGATCTTAGCTGTTGTTTGCAACTCAAGGTTTCTCAACTTTTGCCCACCTTTACCCAAAATAAACTTGTGATGCTCCCTTGGGATATGCAGTTTAATTTCAGCTTGGGTTTGCAGGGCATTAAGAACTAACCTCTTTGCTTGTGCAACATTTTCTCTTTTACCTTAAAACATAATAAACTTTTCAATAAGGTAATGACTATCAAGTAGACTAAACACACAAAGTTAATATACCAATAACACCTGAGAAAGAGTCCATCAGGTGTGGAAATAAGAAAAATATATGGTGCCGGATATTTTTTGAACTGGGGTTGGAGGTGCTGTCAAAAGTATAAGTTTCTGTAATAAAAATAAGTGCATCTTTTGCCAAAAGCATTTTAGTTATTTGGGTTCCTCAGGGTTCAAAGAAGCCAATTTTTTAAATTTTTACATGCTAAAACAAGTATGACTGCAGGCTGATTTAGAAGCTGTGTTTTACTCATGCCTTACTCCACTTCAATCAATTACTTGACCTTGAAAAAGTCTAAGTGTTTATTTAACTCAACTGTAGCATAGCACATAAATTGATTCGAGAACTTTTAATTGACTTGAATCAAATATAAAGTTTGAGTGAGTTGGCCATACTACAAGGCTTGGCTTTAGATATCATGCCTTAGTTGAGTTAAATCAATTACAATTAACCACAGTTTGCAAATTATATCAGTTGTATATATGCAATAGATTGCTTCTAGGCACTAAAACTCAACCATCTCAACAGCCAAACATTGAAACAAATGGCCAGGAAGAGACTTGCTTTGAGGGCTACACTCGTACACAAAGCGATTGTGACCTTCTAGGCCTCAAAGGGGGTCTCCACCATTTAAAATGTGTAGGACATGTGTTCTATATAACCTCCAGACTAAACAAAGCTTACCATGGAAGCTTTGAAAAAAATATAGCTTGCAAAGTTTCATAGAAAATAGAAACCATGAGAAATTTGTCCCAAAGGTAGTAAAAATAAACATCCCAATTAACTTTCCTGTGCCTTTGTTGCAAATCAAAATCAAGCTTCACAGCCTGATAACCATAGTTGCTAATGTGATACTTACATTTGTAGCAACTGGTGTGACCAAAGCTTGATGTCTACATCAAAGTGACTTTCTCTCATGAGCTACAGTCACACCTTTTGCATACACGATACAATGCTTGCATGATACAAATTCCTGATTTTCTTCAAATTTCACTAAAATTTCATTACCTTTCCTGACTTTTCCTGTCAGTCCTTAAAAGCACAGATTTTTACTGACTTTCACTGACTATATGAACCCTGTTATTATCCAGTATTTAACTGACCTGTTACTAGGATAGTTAGACTTTGGTCCTTTGCAGTTGACACTTCAATTGTTGCTCCTGTTTTTGACATTACATCCCTGATTGCAGCATTTTGCTTATCCAATTCTCCATTACCAAAGCTGCTAAAATTCTTGTACCTCTTCTCTTCATATGGTACACTAAAAACCTAAAGGATCACAAAAATGTTGAATATGTAGAAAAAAATCAAGGAAATAAATAATCTAGGTAGCTTTACTGCAACCTTTAGCTAAGCAGATATACCATGACCATTCTATGAATTCAAAAGATCCTGTAGCTTTTAAATGACATCCAACTATATTTCTCATCTACACATCCCTTTTTATAAGTATGTTACCATAATGGTCCAAATATAAGTTGAGATCTTGAGACCAAAATTGGTGGTAATATGGGGGGGGGCAACTTATAATACTTGGAATCAATAATGTTTTGATTTGACCTTTGGTAATAATGTTGATTGCCACAAATGGTGCAATAATAGTGTCGAATTATAATTTGACCTGACCTATACTTGGATCATTATAGTACTTATAAGAATGCTGGAATCAACTGCTCAAAAAGTTAAGACAACTCAATAATGGACCTTTTAGACTTAGGAAAGTCCGCAATTTGATATGTACAGAAAATTCCAATGATCTGCATGGGATTAGAAACTCTGAATACAGCACAGGAGGTTTGTTACAGGTCCTAGAAACTGAGTGACTGCTAGTAGCTTGGATAAAAATTTTGCATGGCTGAGAGTAATGATCATAAAAAGTATGAAGTTGCTTTGCCAGAAGAGTTTTGCATGGCTATAACCATTCTGCAAGAACTGCAGTCATTTACAAGAGTTCTTGTGACTGCAACTGTGGCTGCAAAAGTGACTGACAGCTGATGTGTGTGTACGGGATTTATCTGGGATTTTCATATAGATTCTTATATTCAGGGAGGTAACTTCAATATAATTCTTTTTGGGGGGATGTCAGAGATTTTGCCCTGCAAATCAGATCTATAACCAATGAGTTAGTCACAGTGCTTCATATGACCATTTCTTTTAGTAACAGTGCTTATTCAAATAGTCCTGGGTCCAGTAAGTTGCCCTGCAAAAATACATTGCACTGCCATTTTTGCCCTGTGAAATGGCAAATTTTCCAGGTGGTGGGGCAACTCAGCCCCCTTATGTATCATATCCCCTTAAGTTTCATCCCTGTTTATATGTGTTGTGTTGGCTACTATTCAACTGTCTAAATTCCACTATTGACAAAGATTTATCACTATGTCTAATGCACATGAATGTGCATGCTCACAACATCTGAACTCAATAATTATTACCAAAAAAGTCTTAGAAAGTTTTGAGCAAAGGGTGGAGGATGAAGGCCAGTGGGAAAGCCCAAGGAAAAGAAGAGAGTGTGCTTGACAGAGGATATGAACACTTTTGGAATATAGGAACTAGGGCATTTATGAAGAAATTTTCAGTGGTGGGGCATTGAGAAAAAGGCATTTTAGATAAATGCAGACCTACAAATGAAAAGGCTTTCAAATGTTCTCTTCATGCATTTCTAAAGACTATAGGACAATAAAACTGATTACTAGTTTATAACAAGAAGTTCCTATCTTGAACTGAATATTGAGATTTGAAACCTGTCTCATGAAGGCTAAACATGTTTCATCCACAAATATTTCAATTATGGTAAAAAATAAAAAGTTACTGAATTATATGGGCACTTTAGTGGTAGGGCAAACATGTTCATCTAGTGGGGCAATGAAGGGTTTGGTGGGAGCTTTCCTCACTACTTGCAATATCAAAAAATTTCCTGATAAGAACACACAGCCAGGGGTGGAAGGCAGTGATCACTCATCAAACCCCATGTTAAATTGGAAATTACTAATGTTAAACACTGATGATGACAATGAGGATGATGAACAGGGTGGTGAAAATTAAATACCTCTAGAAATGACAGAGAAGGAAACCTGTTCAAATATTTGATCACCTATTGCGGACATGGCAATCAGGAAAAAGTCTATGTTGCCTACAACATTTCTAGAAGGTACTTGAAATCCAATCACATTATATTTATGCAGTTGTTCACACAGAAAGTGTCACTCCACACATAAAACCAAAGTGAGGCCAACAACTAGCAATTTGAAAAGCAAATAGAAGCATCTAGCCACAGGTGAAAATGACTTATTAAACAAATGTTGAGCTTATTGAACTGCTGAGATAACATGAAAGACAAAATTATGGTAAAACTCGCATGATTCCAACTACGCCATGCGTGTCAAAATATATCTGTGCGTATCCATATAAATCCAGTTCCATCAAACATGTCACATGATTAACAAAAATAACCTTTGAACAACCGAAGGCTATAAGATGTTCTCACACTAATCATTAACGTAAAAGCACCTACATTAGGTACATACAACTCGCTAATTGCCCTAAAATGTCTAATCAGTTCTCACTTACTGAAAGTTGTGAACATTTAACATTGGAAAATGATATATTCAATATCAGTGCATGCATCGAAATCTAAAACTGTGTAAGTGTGCCACGGCGTACACTACGGCAACTGACCTAATGAAACGATAACCTATTACAATAATAGACTCAAAGCATGCCAAACCTGTGTCACGGTGGTCAAAACTGCTCTTGGTGTAGGATTTGGAGCGTTCTTACTTTCTCGTTTTCCCCACTTCACAGAAGCAGCAGCCTTCGTGCTAGCATCATTTGGCGTCGTTGGAAGTGGTGGGAAAGCATCGGCATAGCTTGGGGCTGCTTCTTCCTCTCCAACTGGTAATCGAGAAGAATGCTGGTTGTCGTTTCCATTACAGTTGCTTGCCATGTTGTCTGAAAAGCCTTTGGGATCTAGCTCCCCACTGTAGTAGTTTAAATCCATATTCCAATACTCCTGTCCGTTCGTACGGTCGAGTTCTAGTAGCCCCACTAAAAAGTACAAAATCAATTGCTAATAATTGCTCTCACACTATTTCATAGTCTATGAAAAGTCAAATCCAAAGCTGAGGCTTTTCAACGTGACACTTCAATTGAATGTCATATATCTCCGAACCTCTACACAAACAAGAAAGACAACAAAACAGGCTCACCGGCCATGCTACCTAGCAGAAAAGTCAAACGGCATATTCTGGAACAAGACTTATAATTGTGGTATGTAATTCAAAATACTCATAGAGGCAAGTTCTGATAATATTTAACGCAAGGTGCACAAAGTACAGTATCTAGAACACGAGGGTGATCTTCAGAACCATGACTTTTAACATTACACGTTGAGATCAGCCACAGGCAATACACTAGGCCACAAGAAATATTGTGACATGGCAAGTTCATTCATCATGAACTATTCAACAAACCAAAATCACATTACCTGACGAGCAGAGGTGGCCACTGCCGGCTAAAATCGGTTCCCTGGACTAGCTTTTTTTTTGAAAAGCCACAGTGTTGCTGATTTTTCGTACCAACGACGGTAAGAAAAATCTAAATTCACCAGTCTCACACTGACGTTTCACGAAGACAGCGAACGATTATTGTCTTTACTACTGCCAATGAAATATTTTATCATAAAATTAGCATGGCTTATAAAAGATGACGATGAGGTTGAATCTGCCAATAAGAATTAGTGTTTATTAAACATATGCAAATAAAATAGCCTCGTTATCAATCTTCATCTGTGTTAATTATGCAAGATGATTACCAGCCCATCTGTTGAACTTTGCCTTTGGCTGAAGAGCACAAACGTTACCAACGGAAGTGTTTACAACAGCCGCTACTGAGCATATTAAATGCGTAGAGTAGAGTTGACTTTTGTTGTGTAAGGGTTGCATAGTCAATTTTCGTAATCCAATAGATAGAGGAAAGCACGCAGCTCACCAAAATATCAGAGTGATAAGATAAAGTACTTTGGAAAAGCAGAGACAATACAAATAGCTTCAGCTGAAAATAGACTGTTTTAAAGCTGGAAAGTGAGTTTCTTGGTTATTTAGCAGCTTAGCCACCAATTTACAGCCTGTTTCTTTATACAATTGAACAGGGATGTGCAAACTGGGGGTGAGGCGAGGGAGAGCGTCATGCTCAATGAATAAAAATTTCTATAAACTGGGTCGTGCACTATACTAAGTGTCTTCTCCTCATGCAGAGGACACTTCACTTGGTACAGTGGATCCAACGTCGTTAATTTGCTCCCGCATCACAACTTGTTATGGATATTCCAGTAGAATAATTCATAATACGTAGCTGGAGCAAATCCGAAATCTCCCGGAGGCGCAAACCCCACTATTGAAGGGAAGAGACTAAGCAAGAAAAGCAACTTATTACAAGCATTAAACCATCATTTTGTTTCGATGGGACAAAACCTAGCGGGTCAAATTGAGCAAAATTCAAGTGATGATCCTCTAAAACATATTACTCAAGAAGAAAGTTCATTAACTTTTACTCCCGTTGATTGCAACTATGTTCGTAAAGCCAGTCAACTGCTAAAAAATGGCAAGGCATCTGGGCCTGATAAGATCCCTATAATGTTGATAAAATATGTCACAGGTCTTATAAGTCAACAGTAACTATGATTTTCAACCCTTCCTTGAGGAAAGGCGTCTTCCCTGACATCTGGAAAGTGGCAAAAGTAACCCCTATTTTAAAATCAGGACCTAGAAGTGACGCAAATAATTATAGGCTCATATCAGTAGTCTTTGTATTCCCCAGGATTCTTGAAAGAATAGTTCACAATTAAATCTATGAACATTTGAAGGCAACTAAGGCCCTAACAATGAGTCAGTCAGCCTTTCAAAAATGCTGTTCAACATTTACATCATTGATTGATAGTACCGACAAATGGTATGATAATATTAGCGACAAGCAACTTAATTTAACAATATTCCTCGACTTGAAAAGGCATTTGATACCGTTAACCATGCAATTTTGATAAGAAATTTGAAGAAATACGGCATTCGAGATATTGCTGGGGACTGGATTCAATCATATCTCGAAAATAGGAAACAGTATTGTGCCGCACAGGGCCTCAATTCCGGGACTAAAACGGTAACTTGTGGCATCCTGCAAGGCTCCTGTCTTGGCCCTCTCCTCTTTATGATATACTTGAATGACTTTAAAAAATGCTTGATAGACTCTAAAGCAGGTAGCTACACTGATGATACTCATATCATACTAGCATCTACTAATGTTGAAAACCTAATCCAAAAGGCCCAAATGGACTTGTCAAATATCTCCACATGGATGCGGATTAATAAAGTAAGTGCTAATCCCAAAAAACAAAATATATGATAATTGGACATCCTAGGAAAATGAATAAAATCGAGGTACATGAACCATTGAGACTAAATAACTCTGACATAAAATGAGTGACGAATACCAAATCGCTAGGTATTATTGTAGATGAAGGGTTAAATTGGAAGCGACAGTCCAAAACTGTTCCCAAAACATGTCGTGGAGGTCTCCAATCTCTAAGAAGGATGAAAAGCATTCTCCCTCAATCCTCATTAAGTAATGTATATTGAGCCCTAATTGAAAGTCACATCCAGTATGCTGATGCAATCTGGGGTAGTTTATCAAAGTCAAAAATAGAATTTCTTCAACGTCTCCAGGACAGAGCTTTTTCTATGATTCATACGTCCAGGATAAAAGACAACTGGACACCCAAACTCCTAGTAGTTGAACAGCTTATTACATTTGATCGTGCCGTTATGGTTTATAAGATCTTTAACAAGCTATGTCCTGAAAATCTAGGGAACAACTACCACCTGAGGTCCCATTACTCCAGATACAATACATGATTCTGCAAAAATATCCAGATTCTAAAGTATAATCTAGAGTATGCAATTAGGGAACCTCCCACGCTCTGTCACTTCAAAAAACAACTGAAAATGTATTTGACCAGCTGACAATAAATCAAACACGACCTCCTGGAAGAACAGCCTAAGGTCTATTTTAATTTTTGTTACTGTAGCTAAACTATGATAACTATGATGTATTGCTAAGTTCATTTTAGTTTTGCATAAGGGTAATTTGTGTAAAAATAAGTTAATATGAATAAGATTATGAATATGAAATATGACCCAAAAGGGCGCACATTCTTTGGCCCAGTGGAAAATTTTTATAATAGAATTCCCAGATGGTCAGAAAAGACAATTTTGGAAGCATTTTTTGTAAATGGAGTATATAAAGAATTTTGACACATCTTCTCTGAAATTGGCAAGTCTTGCCTCCCTTCTCAAGGTGCAGCCGCCTTTCTGCCCACGTTCAGGCGTCCTTGGAACCAAACCATTGCTTACCATTGCCTACTCAGTCTCATTTTGGTTCTGAGGCATTTTTGTTACTTTATGATGGCGGATCAGTCGACAGAGGAGGTAGCATATCACGTAACAGATATGGAAAATAATCGGACGAGAGTCAATTTTGTCAGACGCCGTTATCCATATTGTGTTGTTTGGACACCGATTCCTTGTCTAACGTATGTGCGTTACTCATAATCCGAACCATTTAGAGTCCGGAAGCCAGACTGGAAAGTTTGTTTACTGCGTCGATAATGTCATTTTTAAGAATGCATGGTGTGCTTCCGAAGTAAAGTACCAGAATTTGTTTGCACTGATCCGACTTTCCAATTTTTGCGACTAACCCTTTGTGTTTGATTTTTTCTGCCTCTTCAAATGCATGGCTAGAAAACCACTAGACTGATTGCAATCAGTAAGCGCCTAAGCCTGTTTGGTCGCGCATCACAATTTCTAATCTGGTACGGATGTATCGTTTGAGCTTATATATTAGCTTATTGTTAAGACTTTGGTGTGTTTTGGCGCGTAACTAGTTTTTATATTCATTCAATTTAGGTGGCTCTTCCCGTTCATTGGCCATATGGGTATTGCAATGTCATCTGGCGTCATTCGAGATTTTGCTGGGCCTTATTATGTGTCAGTAAGTATGAAGTGTTTTTCCATCAGGGGGTCGGCTTATATGCACATGAAACAAAATGGACTCAAGGACAGACGCTAATGCATACAGATATTCCAGCTGCTCGTTTTCATCACTATCTGCCTCTTTATTTAGCTGTGTGTACAG
>OLMO02000009.1:21342485-21355675 GCA_900291935.2 Cassiopea xamachana | reverse complement strand
CTACCACCTGAGGTCCCATTACTCCAGATACAATACATGATTCTGCAAAAATATCCAGATTCTAAAGTATAATCTAGAGTATGCAAAGACAGGATTTTCATACTCAGCTCTTAAAGACTTTAGGAATGAAATCTCTTAGGGCATTAGGGAACCTCCCACGCTCTGTCACTTCAAAAAACAACTGAAAATGTATTTGACCAGCTGACAATAAATCAAACACGACCTCCTGGAAGAACAGCCTAAGGTCTATTTTAATTTTTGTTACTGTAGCTAAACTATGATAACTATGATGTATTGCTAAGTTCATTTTAGTTTTGCATAAGGGTAATTTGTGTAAAAATAAGTTAATATGAATAAGATTATGAATATGAAATATGACCCAAAGGGGCGCACATTCTTTGGCCCAGTGGAAAATTTTTATAATAGAATTCCCAGATGGTCAGAAAAGACAATTTTGGAAGCATTTTTTGTAAATGGAGTATATAAAGAATTTTGAAACATCTTCTCTGAAATTGGCAAGTCTTGCCTCCCTTCTCAAGGTGCAGCCGCCTTTCTGCCCACGTTCAGGCGTCCTTGGAATCAAACCATTGCTTACCATTGCCTACTCAGTCTCATTTTGGTTCTGAGGCATTTTTGTTACTTTATGATGGCGGATCAGTCGACAGAGGAGGTAGCATATCACGTAACAGATATGGAAAATAATCGGACGAGAGTCAATTTTGTCAGACGCCGTTATCCATATTGTGTTGTTTGGACACCGATTCCGTGTCTAACGTATGTGCGTTTCTCATAATCCGAACCATTTAGAATCCGGAAGCCAGACTGGAAAGTTTGTTTACTGCGTCGATAATGTCATTTTTAAGAATGCATGGTGTGCTTCCGAAGTAAAGTACCAGAATTTGTTTGCACTGACCCGACTTTCCAATTTTTGCGACTAACCCTTAGTGTTTGATTTTTTCTGCCTCTTCAAATGCATGGCTAGAAAACCACTAGACTGATTGCAATCAGTAAGCGCCTAAGCCTGTTTGGTCGCGCATCAAAATTTCTAATCTGGTACGGCTATATCGTTTGAGCTTATATATTAGCTTATTGTTAAGACTTTGGTGTGTTTTGGCGCGTAACTAGTTTTTATATTCATTCACTTTAGGTGGCTCTTCCCGTTCATTGGCCATATGGGTATTGCAATGTCATCTGGCGTTATTCGAGATTTTGCTGGGCCTTATTATGTGTCAGTAAGTATGAAGTGTTTTTCCATCAGGGGGTCGGCTTATATGCACATGAAACAAAATGGACTCAAGGACAGACGCTAATGCATGCAGATATTCCAGCTGCTCGTTTTCATCACTATCTGCCTCTTTATTTAGCTGTGTGTACAGAGTACTAATATATATATATATATATATATATATATATATATATATATATATATATATATATATATATATATATATATATGTATGTATGTATGTATGTATATATATTAGGTAACCATAAAGTAAGTATTGGCAAACATAGGTTTCTGTCTGGAATTGCCGCTAGTCCAGCCATGGTTACTAAATTGCAACTGGTAAGCACACTCATTTCACTGTGGTACTAGCCTGTTCTGCAAATGAGTCACATCCAAAATGTATGGAATGGCCCTAGAGCTTTAACTATCAAGAGCTGCAGAATGTACTTAAGCCAGAAGCTACACAGAGCAAGAGATTTAGTAGGAATTTTGCATGTCTTTTGCCCTTTTTTGTCTTCTATGTTAATCTAAAACCTGAATACTATGCAGCATAGTGAAATAGATTGAGGATTGATGATGATTAACGATGACAGTCCATGTAGTGCAGTTATTGGTGCAAGATCACATATTCACAAGTGATTTGCTCTTACTTATCTAGAATAGCAAGTGTGATCCAAGATTTGTATATCCAAAAGACAGAATTTCTTTTTGCTAAAGCATGCCAAATGTCTTGTTTTGGATAAAACAGGATAAAGCAGACATGAAAGCAATAGGTGACAGTCACTAGTGTTGCAGTTGTGAGAAAACTGTCCCTATTTGGCATGTGTGGTTGCATAGTTGGCAATGATGCTGGCATGGGCAATTTTTTGTTCATGCTGGGAATTTTGCATGTTTGTGGATACACACATGTATAATCATATGGCTCTGGCCATGGACTGTGATGATCATGGTAGTGATGGTTAGCCTTTCCCATAGTTGGAGACACCTTGTCTTGGTGGTGAGCTGGCAAAAAGAGACAACTGCTACTAAGATGACTGCAAATTGTATAACAGAAGTTCAGAACTGGGGTAGAAACTAATGGCCTGTTACCAACCAATGCCTCTTAGCAAAAGCAGGGTCATTGTTTGATTTGCAATTCTGCCCAGCAACTGTGGGGGTAACAGAGTGGATTTAAGATAGCTAACTCAACCACATCTCTGAAACATCTAATAGATGATCCAATAACTGACAGGGCCATTCATGGGCCTCTCCAAGAGCACAAAGATGAAAAAGATGATGATGATGCTCAAGGTCATGGCATTGAACTATTTATATATAGTTCAATGGGTCATGATGATTTAGGATTTANAAAAGCATAGCAACATAGCCAATTCATCAATTTATGGCTAGCTGTAGATTTTGCTTAGCATATTATCATTATTAGTTATTTTCACTGTATGTGTCTGTGCTTTAGGCAACTAGAATAGGTTCATTATGGTTGTGGGTTTTGATATAGTACAATATCAAGCCTTATGGTCATAATTTATTCTTTTTGTGTATAGGAAGATGACATGGCATTTGGTAGTCCAACAAAGTAAGTATTCTCTGCCAATGCCTGATAAATAGCAAGCTAAAGAATTGTTTGTGGTTTGCAACCCATGTGTCCATGTAACCTTTTAAATAGAAACTAGGTTGTTTTGTAAGTAGGACAAAATAAAGCAATAAGGATGTTTCAGTATTAATTGCTGTTGCTATATATTTCCATCTGAGTTTTAGAGAATTTTGGCATATTGAAACTACATTTTATGCTTTACACACCCAGTGATTGTCTGCTCATTCTGTAGGCACTAAACCAACACTATTTTATCTTTAGGGATAGAAATATGCTTTGGTGGTATATCGTGTATTGCTTTAGGCCATTTGGCTACTGCCCAGCAATTTTATAGTTAGTTACTCATTATGAAAGGAAAGAGCTCAAGAGTTGCTTCAAATTTCATAAAAGCCCAATAGGCCTGGGGATTTGTCTATTAGTTATTGCTAATTATAGAAGAGGGTCAGGAATAAATGTCTGAAGTCATTACTCTCATTATGTCTTGCTGAGATATCATCTAGCAGTACATTCACTTATCTTTGTTTAAAAGGTACTGGCAATTGAACCCAAGTAAGGTATATAATATTCAAACTGGATGGGACAATGCAGTATCGATTGCTTCTGATGAATACAAGAAGAGAATGGTATGTCTTCTATGACTTTGTAGGACACAATGTGACTTCCTCCATTGAGAACAATAAGTGCATCCTCCCCTTACATCAGGGGTCTCAAACTCAAGCAACCTGGGGGCTGCTGGAGGCAGTTCCTGGGTGTGGCTGGGCTACATTAGAAACTCCACAAACATCACTAGAAGCATCCTCAGATGTCCATTAAGTGTCAGCTGATGTCCATGAATTGTGGAGTGCATAAACTAGTGTGTCATAGCCCTAGAAAAGGAAAAGAATATGAACTGGCTGAGATGCCTTTCAGAGGTCCACTCCATTTGCAGGCCACACTACCCATAAATGGCTCATGGGCTGCAAGTTTGAGACTCCTGCGTTACATCATTATTCTTGGACATATTGAGCATCTCATGTTTTTGCCAAAGCAGTGGATTTCTGGGTTAATTCATCTGGAGAAGTAACTAGCATCCAATTTGAGCTTTCAAAACTATCTTAGCTTGAATGCTCATCTCTTTTCATTCTTCTTTTGAGATGCGCCATTCAATTCTGGTATAATTTCAGTAATTCTACTTCTTAGCATTTAGAGCAGACTCTTTCCAAACCACATCATTTGCAAACAAAGCATTCAGAGAAAACTCATACATACTATTTATGCTGCTTAAACTGTTTTCTAGCATAATTTGTGTTGTGACAACTGCCACTCACATGTAGCAATGGCACTAAATCTTATGGAATACAACCAGTCAAGCAGCTGGAATATGGTCAAATTGTGCTTCTTCATGCTTGTATATGGTAAACACACTGGGTGAGCATGCTTGTACCACAGTCAATTTACATTATACTACATACTCTTCAGCCTGGATTATTAAGGGGTGGTAATAGTTCGGTGAGGGGTTGGAAAAGTCTAACATCAAATGGTGAAGGGTTGCAATAAACCTGCATTGGTAAAATGTACTAATAAAGTAAGAACTTGCTAAATCACTGTATAGTATTATTATATAAGATATGTTTGTTTTTATAGTCCTCTCTCAATGCCTTCATCATCATCATCATCATCATCATTATCATCATCATCATCATCATTATCATCATCATCATCATCATCATCATCATCATCATCATCATCATCAAATCTTGGCTTAAAATTAATAAGCCAGGAAGAGGGAGAGTGCTTGGAAATGAGAAGGCCCTGATATGCCTATTTTGCAAAAACATGTCAGGGGGGATGTCTCTTCCAGACTGTAAAGCATACACACACTTATTTCTCTTACAATCTAAAAATATAAACTCAAAGAACTTCACCCTCAACAGTGTGCCACTTCTGGGTATGTATAAACAAAGTGAACTAGGAGTAGTTATGCACAAGGCATCTTCAGAAGTCTCATAGTAATGGCATACACTCATGTATTTTAGTTATATTTAACTGATCCTGACACTACATCCTGCAATGATAGTTTTTATTGTTACCTTCTAGGCTTCGAGGATTTGTCAGGACATGGCTGCCATTCTTGCTTCTACTTTCTGGAATCCTTCTACTTGTATTCCTATTACACAAAACTCAATGATAGTTGAGCTCTTCCTTGGTTTATATTGCATCCCTTGACAGCCCAGACAGTAGGTGAAAGCTCACTTGTAGCTGCCCTTAACCACACCAAACTCACACGCTCCAAGATTTTGAGTGTGTTGGATTTTGCAACAAAAGTTTGTATGAGGCAAAGGCTAAGGTAGTGTTGTGATGGGCAAGTTAGCTGTGCCCCCTTGTGAACATCTCATAAAAGCTGTTATAGAGTTCATTAGTGATGACATCATGAAAATATATCTTTTAGAATATTTAAATTTTAACCACACCAAGTGAGAGAGCACCATAAAATAGGCATGTGTTTGCAATTTCTAGGTGAATATTGTGAAAATGGGGTGAAATACACCCAGCAAATGATAGAAAACTTGCCATGCAGACCACTGTTTTTTTCTCCTGGTTCTAAATGCTTAGAACCAGACTCAAAATGCAGTGACTTTATAGGAGCTATGTCAGCATTCAATTGCATATATCTTGGTCATTATTTTTCAGATAGAGCTGAAATTTGTCAAGAGTAGCTATTTCAAAGTGCTTTTTCAGAATTTAAAGCCAAAATTAAAACACTCTAAAAATAGAATTTTTGTGATGTCACAATAATGAACTCAATTTACCATTTCTCTTCTGCTTTAGGACCTTGACAAAAGACAGTATCAGGGGGTCTGCTGGTTAATAATATTAAAGGGAAAGTTGTTAGAAAATTCTAGTCTTTCTCAACCCCACAAACTGTTTATCAAAGTTTGAGTAACAGGTCTTGGAGTAATTAAGTCTGTTTTAGTAGAATCAAGTATTTCTGTAAATCTGCTGTACTAGGTTTGAAGATAATTCGTTTTACACAGCCATTTGTATATATAAAACTCTTAATGCAAGATCAATCAAAGACCAGCACTGCATCATAATTTATGCTATAATTTATGCTAGTAATTATGCGTAAACATTCATGCAGTAATTGTACCAGTTGTTCTTTTCTGTGAAACAGCAAGCTAGAGCGTACCATCTACTATACACTATTGTCAAAAGCATTTTGGGGCAGATGGTGGTATGTGGAAACAATAAAGCACATTATCAATGTCATATCACTATTTGGCATCACATTTACTATGAATGTGATACCCCAAGGTTGCAAACATTCTGAAAACTCTTTCATCAAAACAGTAAAATATACAAGAAAAAAGGCAATTGACAAAATTCTTACTCAGTACTGGTCAATTTTACATTTATACTTATATCAATTGGTAGACCTTCTACATTATACTTGGAATTGGAGATTGCCAGGTACCCTGCTAAGTTAACCATCACCACCTTCAGTATTTTACTACGTTCAATGTTATAGAGTCCCAATCCTAATGAAACTTGTGATAAAATATCACCACCTTTGTCTATACAATAAATAGGTCTCTCAGAACTTTTATCTTTCACACAGTAATCAAAACTTTTGGTAGATTCTGGAGTGTCAGAAATAATATAATCAGAATCTCTACTAGAATGGTGCAAAACCCCTACTGAGTACAGTTTCATTCATGAATCCAGTGGAAAAAGAAATCTAATTTAATAACCATGCTCAAGATGAAGTTATAAATGAAAGTATCAGTACTCCTTAATGCACAATACATTCTATGTACCACATAAATGAGCAAAAATGTAAAAAATTAAAACAATTCTGCATGGTTTATGGGCTCAGAACCCATTGATGCCTTTAGACAACACATCTTACATCAATGCTCATAATAGCTAGGTGGAGACTTACACAGTTGTCTTCTCTTTGTTTACATTCAATTTCAAAATTTATTGTGTATGAAGAATATAATGCAATTTGACTAAGAGGTACAGAAAAAATATTTCTGTTGACAATGGAATAAAATGGTGAACTAAAAAGCACTGAAATGAATCCATAGAAGAAGGTAAATGATACCCCCAGACTACAATACCATCACATAAAAACTTAGAAATCAAGTGAACTTGCAATTACTTACAAAATGTTGGACCCTTCACAAGGAAATAGAACATTATGCTGAGTCTATTTGTTAAAAGCTATCAAACCTCAATATTCATAGGCAACTCTGTACACAACATAGTTGGTTCAAAGAATCACACAAATCTACTACACTTAGATTAATAATAATAATAATCTAGGCTACCCAATTCCTATCTTGTAGGCTAAAAGTCAAATCCAAATTTTGAAATGCCACAGTCCATGGAAAAACATTCCAAGATACTGATGCAAAGGCCTATCAAGCAAATGGATAGTTCATATCTATCATTATTTTCTACCTTTGCATATAGTTTTCCTCATGCAATCAGATTGTTTCTGATGTTGATCTCCTGAATAGTAGAAACTTGACTTGAACAATTGATTCCAAACCAAGTTAGGTGTAAATTGGTAGAACATTCAAACTGGTGTTATTAAGACCATTAAATGTCCACTATCTGCAGCACTATCAAGCAGGTCTGGGGCGACTCTTGCAAGGTGTGTTTGAGCAAATTCACATGGTGGAAAGATATGCAGGACATATGTTGGCTGAAAAAGATTCAGTGTAAGATCAGAATTCTGTGNGTATTGTAATGCATTCAAAATAAGGTAATAGTCTGATAATAAATCTAAAAGATACAGAAACACATTTCAGTGTGATTATGGGTACAACAATATTTGGAAGCAAAGCCCAAGTGTAAATTCCACCAATCAACAAAAATTTAAAAATACACAAGCTAGATCTCCCAAACAAATAAAATTAATAAACATGTCTTTGAGGATGAAGTAATATCTCTTCCAGAAGAATATATTCTACTACTTTACTGTCATCAGTTTGGGACGCAGAAAAGACATTGAAGTCATGAACTGCTTGGAAAACTATCCTTGATATGGTCCCCATTGTTACACCAATGAGAGATATGGAGCTCATAAGTAATTGAATGGGGACACTGCGGTTGATAGATAACAAAACACCAAAAAGCATGCATATTTTCAAAGTTTGAATGAAATAGCAAAAGGTTTAGCAGGATATTGAACATGACACTGGCCTGCATATGAGATAACAGCAAAGGCTGAGCTGACAAATGGCTGAGAGCTGGACTGTACTCAAATTGAGGTGAATGGGCAATCTACATGAATTACTACCTGTTTTGTTGCTGAGTTGACAATATTAATGATCCCTGCTGCTTGCTTCACTTGTAGATAAGTTATGAAGCCAGTCTTTAGAGCGCGAGTTTGTGCATGTACATCAAGTGGATCTCGCCCACAAGGAAGAGCCAACAGCATGCAATGCTCATTAGTACTCTAAAAATCAATTTGAATACTTGAGTAAAATTTGCTTGGAAAGCTTAATGTCAACCTAGAATATAAGGAGAAGAGATGACTACTGCCACGTCAATACAATATTAACAAAAACAGAATAAACATCTACATTTGAGAACAGAAATCTAAATGAAAAAAACAATAGAGAACAGAAATCTATCCAAAAGAAACAACTGGCATTAATACCTTGATGCGTTTATTCACTCCATCCAGTTGTGATGCCTCCAATTTCATTCTCTGTGATATCCTGAGTGGAGGGGGAACATCACCAGCTTGCACTGATCTTGGCAAAGAAGCCTCTGCAAGCCGAGGATTACCTAAAGGCAACAACCATTATCATTAACAACATCTGTATTGAAATCAAAGCCCCTTAGAGACTGGCTGACTTCCTAAATCTTATTATGTAATACTGGGTGGAATACTTGCTAGATTACACCAAAGTCTAGCAAGTAATATTAAATGCTTCTAGTAATGACGAAAGTGAAATGATATGACAACAAGCCAATCACTAGGAAACCAAATTAGTGGGTAAATAGCCTCCTTATGGTACCAAATCGCTGATAGGAGAGGCAATCTCATATTTGATTCCAGGTGTGTTTCTCTAACCTGTACATCTTTTAGAATTACCTCTTGGCAAATGCTGGCCCCCAACTGCTAGCTGTCAAAACATCTGCAAGCCTTATGTGCATTTTCAACCTTCGCATTTATCGATTTTGAGATTTTCATGACTGAAAATTAATTCTCAGAGCTGGGGAATAATGTAATATTTGCTGGAATCTCTGATAGGAAATAGACAGTAAAAACAGCCGCAATCCTACTTGAATAGATTGTAACTTAAATCTTTTAGGTTATTTTGCATCAGGGGTGGTGCTAGGGGAGGGCTAGGAGCTATAGCCCCTTTGTTAGAACACGCTAGCCCCCCACCCCATTGAAAGGTGAAGAACTCTTTTTTTGAAGCTTTCTTTAGCAGCTATATCAAGAGGCTCAAATTCCAAAAATAAGTGTTTTATAGGCCAAAAATCGGTAGTTTCCTAGTTATGGCAATCAAAATGTTAAAGATGGAATTCAAATTCAAGTATACAATAGTATTAACGAAAGTGTAAAACACTCTAGCCAGTTTACTTCAGCAAAAAATAATGATTTTCTTATAAAAAAAAAACGTGTAATACATCTTGAATCAGGCCATTTGCTCGCACGCTAACGCACCCACACACGCAAATGGCACGTGCGAAAAGATGTTCAAGAGAGCTTGCTGTTGCCACCAATTCCAATGTCGTCATTTCGAATGATCATGACCTTTAAAAATAAATAGTCAAAATTCTACCGTTTGAATTCTATCTTTTCTGTTTTGCACTCCTTGATCTGTTGGGTGCATATGTAAAAATTTTCTTACCAGTGCGATGGCTTGAGTAAAATCAACAGTATGCGCTAAGCTCTATGGCGCGCGAAAAGGCGAAATAATACGAAACTTGAATTCGAATATTATAATACGAAAAGTTGAATATTATAATACGAAACTTGAATTCGAATTTAATAATACGAAAAGTTGAATATTATAATACGAAACTGGAATTCGAATTTAATAATACGAAAAGTTGAATATTATAATACGAAAAGTTCGATTTTATAATACGAAAAGTTGAATATTATAATACGAAACTTGAATTCGAATTTAATAATACGAAAAGTTGAATATTATAATACGAAAAGTTCGATTTTATAATACGAAAAGTTGAATTTTATAATACGAAAAGTTCGATTTTATAATAGGAAAAGTTGAATTTTATAATACGAAAAGTTGAATTTTATAATATGAAAAGTTCGATTTTATAATACGAAAAGTTGAATTTTATAGTACGAAAAGTTGAATTTTATAATACGAACAGCTGAATATTATAATACGAAAAGTTGAATTTTATAATACGGAAAGTTCGATATTATAATACGAAAAGTTGAATTTTATAATATGAAAAGTTCGATTTTATAATACGAACAGTTGAATTTTATAATACGAACGGTTGAATATTTTAATACGAAAAGTTGAATTTTATAATACGGAAAGTTCGATTTTATAATACGAAAAGTTCGATTTTATAATACGAAAAGTTGAATTTTATAATACGAACAGTTGAATTTTATAATACGAAAAGTTCGATTTTATAATACGAAAAGTTGAATTTTATAATACGAAAAGTTCGATTTTATAATACGAAAAGTTGAATTTTATAATACGAAAAGTTCGATTTTATAATACGAAAAGTTGAATTTTATAATACGGAAAGTTCGATTTTATAATACGAAAAGTTAAACTTTATAATAAGGAAAATTCGACTTTATAATACGAAAAGTTGAATTTTATAATACGAACAGTTGAATATTATAATACGAAAAGTTGAATTTTATAATACGGAAAGTTCGATTTTATAATACGAAAAGTTGAATTTTATAATACCAACTGTGCAAGATTATAACACCAAACGCTCGATTTTATAATACGGAAAACACCTCATTATAATACGAAAAACACCTGATTTTGTAATACGAAACGCAGCAGGCATGCGTAGGGGTAAAAGTTCGAATCCCGCAGTACGGTAACAGACAGGCTTACTGAGCTTCCACGATTGACACCGTTAGTAATTTTTAAATCATAGTACAGCAGCAGAGAAAGGAGATGGAGCCAAGAGGGTATGAGGGATAGGTACCCCCAACTCTTTTGAAAATGTAGTGATTTAGCTTTGTTCAAAATATAACAAGTTCAGCACAGGAGTTGACCTATGGGCCGTCTAACTCTCTCAGCCAGCTAATGCAAAATGCGATCTCATCATTCAGAAAGCCTGAGAATTTCTTTCATATGTTCGGCATTTCTTTGCTTGCTTGAATTACAGAAGTTTTTTACTCAAAGTATCTGATATGCAACAGTAGATGACATGCATTTGAATAATTTAAAGTCCACGAAAGAAGCTAATGCAAGGAAAAGTTGAAAATATGAGATTCCAGTTTGCATTAGGTGGCTACAAGAGGGACAGCAGTTTACCTGTGGTCCGTCTCCAATTTCACTGTCTTATCTTCCTAGGGGTTGTGCTATGGGGCGCTTGGGGAAGGTGGTTGCCTAGCATAGTGTGAAAATTGCTTTAAAAACGCAATACGAAAGAAATAACCAGAAAACGATGCGGCAAAACTAAGACAAAATGCGAAACTTGGAAGATGAAGAGTTTCGAGCAACAGTAGTCTTGATGCCCTTCAAAGATAAATGAATATTGCAATATGTACAAGAGCCATGTTATGATGACACAAACTACAGTATCTTGGAATTGTCATTAATACATAAAGGTATATGTTGTCATAACATGGGTCTAGTACTTATTGCAATAGTCTTTTGCCATTGAAATACATTACATTAATTGTTTCTCGTAGCTCTTCTCGTCCTAAGATTTTCAATCAAATTTCTTATCCGGGCGCAGCCATGTTCCAGTTTGAATTCAGGCAGCAGTTATAATGCGTTTTACATATAGTGAGGTCAACCAAATACGACAACAATAACACAATTAAGACCAGGGATAATGTTTACAATGAATTATTAGTGAAGGCTTTTAAACAACTATTGATGGCATCGATAGAAAGTCCATGGTAAACATGAATAAGTGTATCTAGTAACTTATGCAACCTTACTCAAGACACAAGTAAATCATTTACCTGACAGAAAGTGCATTTGGACAGCAGCCGAGTCGTTCTTTAATGCAAACAATCCCTGCCACATGACGGGGTACCGTCTTAGTAAGTCCATCAGTGTATCAGCATTGGTTGGTGGAGGTGGTGGGGGAGGAGTGAATTGAGTGGGGGTTGGTGTGCTTCCTGATACTGGGGGGTTTGGTGCTATAATTGAGCCAGGAGTACCACTGGGGCTGTCTGTCTGTCCTGAAGTTGATCGACGTTGGTCAGGGGGCGGCTGGTGAATGCTAGATTCTGCGCCTAAAACAATTGAGACATTTAAGACAAGTCGAACAAACAATGAATGATATAGAAAAAAATCTGTCACTGATAATCAAGTGGCTGAATTCCGGAAAAAATAACTAACAGTAAGCATACTCTTGAGTCTCAGACACAAATGCTTATCGTTTTTTGAGCAAAATCCACACGGAAAAAATTTATTCCAGTCCCCCCGTTTACTATTTTTGAGCCTGTAATTGGATCGAATATTACGTAGCATTAGAAATGCAGCTTTTCAATTTGCTTACAGTTGAAGCAACTTTTAAAACTCATCCAAAGAGCCATAGAAGACTAGATAAATATTTTACTCAACCCCTTCACTCCAGACCCCTATTATTCTAAATCCCCCGTATTTTTCAGACTCAAGAGTATATGCATTAGTAAATCCTAAGTGACGGTATACCATATACCTTCGAATTAACCCCCCTGGGGCTTAAATCCGTTTTGGAATATAGCTACAGCCACATGCTTGGGCGGGTTTTATTGGAAGGGGGCTTATTAACTAGTTGTAGCTCTAGGGTGGGGGCTTATTCATAGGGGGGGGCTCATTCAAGGGGAGCCAATTCGAGGACTCATGGCACAGCAAAAATAGAACAACAATATCAATACTTACGTGTTTCCTTCCTTGGTTCAGGGGGTGGGGGAGGTGGCGGTGGTGTTTCCTCTTTGACTTTCTCCCTCCTTTCTCTCTCTTTCTCCCTATCCCTTCGTTCAGGTTGGTCTCGATACGATGATCTTTCGGTTTCTTTGCGATGGAACTCTGGATCGTGGCTACGAGGTGGCGGTGATGCTCTCCTTTCTTGGCTTCGATCACGCCGTCTTTCCGTTGACCTCTGTACAGGCGATCTTGGTCTCATATGCTCTGGTGTTCGTGGCCTGCGTCCTTCATGGCGGAATTCCGGTGACCTAGGTCTTCT